>PVKA01035247.1:0-22791 GCA_004027165.1 Ctenomys sociabilis
AGTGAGACTCATTTCAGACTTCAGACCAACAGAACTGTCAAAGAATAAATGGAAGTTATTTTAAGCCAATATTTCCAGGAACATTTGTTTTAACAGTGATAGGAGATTTATACATTGAATCATGATGAATAAAATGAACACATGGACAGATGAAAGTACCTGATACCACTGCATTCAGGCTTCTACATTATGCATCTTTCCCTTTCTCCTTCCAGCTCTAGTTTCTCATCCTGCCCACATTCCTCTTAGAACTATTTTCCTTCATCTTTAGTCCATTTGGTTCAGGTTAGGTAAATAGGGGCCTGCAGCTCCAGAAACAGACCCAAGTCCTGGCTTATCCAATCACCACACAATCACTTATGGCCAATGATTGGATCCAAAATGGACACATCACCCAAAGCAGCCCAGTGAGATCCAGCCCTGGGACTTGTGCTGCCATCTAGGAAAATAAAATACAAACTTATTTTCCTCTGTGAAATAAAGAGGAGAATAAAGACATTGTAAAGGAAAACACAACTGAGAAAAAGGCATAGATTCTTGACTATGTCATTTATATTCCTTAATCTAGCCATATCTGTGACATAAGCCAGTAAATTGTCCTTGGAAAATAATTATGTTAGGTTTCTATCATTGATTTCTTTAAAGTATAGTCTCATACCTCTATGAGTTTTGTTCAAGCCACCATTCTACATTTGTCTACTTTGCCTTTTGAAATTCAGCCAAACTTCCACTGTGATTGTGCCTGGACAGCCTACCTCACAGAGGATTTTCTCTGAGCACCAAGTTTAGCACCCTGAGAAGGGCTTTGACATGCCTGCACTGTGACCAAGCATGGGGTCATAGGGACATGTAATTTCTGTGAACTATGACTCATATATACTTATCCACTTCTCGTCAGCCTGGCCTTACACATAAGGCCGGGAAATGTCCACTCAGCATAATTTCTTTTCTGGCAGGAAATTTATCCATGCAGACACTGATCCCAGAGGATGTGATGAGTGACTTCTGACAGCAAGGAATGGACAGAAATTTCTGCCCTGAACTTCTTCTCATAGAGGGAAATGAATAAAGAAAAAACAGAGAGCAAAAACCTTCAGCATCATGAGTCATCACATTCTGTCATGTAACACCAAAGCTGGGAAATTGAGATTCTTATTCTTAAGACATAATATGGAAGCCTAACTTGACATAGAACTAATTATGTGTGCATCAAACAATTATGCAAAATAAGGAGAGTGCTTTAAATGAAAAACAATAGCTGGGGAGGAAATAACACAGCAGATAGTCTCATAAGGCAGCGAAAGCACTCCCTGCCGGTAAGAGGTCAACATAAGGCTTTCAAACTGTGTCTCTGAGATTCAAACATGAGCTGGTCACTTGCTGTCATTGTCAGTGTGCTAGATCAAAGCCACAGAGGACCCATGCTCATGAAGTAAAGCAGGTAGTGTGTCACTATGTGTGTAAAAAAAGCCGACACCACTCTTCCCTCCTGAATCAAATGAGCATCTCAAACTCAAGACACCCAAGAAGAACCCTCATTTCTTCACCGATCCATTGGTCTTCATTATCTTGCTTTTGTAGTTGTCATCCACCTTCCGTTCTTCAACTGTCAGGCCATAATGAGAAACCATCTGGACCTCATTTATTTCCTGACTCTCAACATCAATCCATTAGCAAATATAATATTTACTGAACTCAAAATCCACACTGGATGCCTTGTTCCTTCCTCAGCACCATACCCAACTCCAGCCAGCAGCATTGCCACTGCCTCTCAGGCCATGTGGGTACCTATGGTGCACTCAAGGTGGACATACCATATGGTGCTGAAGTCACCTACAAAGTTTTATCCAATACAGATCAAAGTCCAGTGTCCTAACCATGGCTGATAAGGCCATAGTGAGCTGCTCTTGCTGTGATGAGCATTGCCTGTGCCTCTACCTCAGTGACCACACTCCAGTTCCACTGCCCCTTTGCTATTTCATGAACAAGGTCCAACTGCACATTTGTACTACTTTGAAGAATAAAACCAGCTCATAGTAGGCAAACCTGATGTTTCAATGGCTTAGCAAAGTGAAGGTATATTTTTTAATCAGATAAACTCACAGAGGACCAGGAGCCCTTGCTGCATCTTATAGAACCCAAGGTCCATAGGAAAAGAACAAAAGGATAGACAGTTCCAGAGAACTTCAGTCTGAGAATAACACTTCCAACTCCTCTAAGTCCAATAGCTAACTATGGTACCCAAGCCTGAGCTGCAGGTTGAGGTTCCTAAGGAATACAAACTCTAGCAGCATGGAGGATGGAGTGGGGAGAAAAAAGTTCATGGGTTACTTGGTCTGAACACTCTGCTTTGAAATGACTAAAGTAGAGATGACTGAAGGAGATAACCAAACACAGGCATGGAGGGCGATGTCAGTGCTCAGACCCAACAAAGGTCAACCTCACCCCACTATCCCTGAACACCCATTTCTCTGAACCAGTGGGAGGTACCAGCAAAAGGGAGAGGCTGGTGGAAGGAAGGTCGGACTTTGTGCTCTACTTGATGCTCCCCACCTGTAGCGGGAAGCTGCTCACTGGGCCTCATCCACCTCTGAGGCCATGCTTTTCCCTGGGTCACAGCTTCAACCAAGCCCAGAGACCTAGTCATACCACTTACTCCTCTGGGTTCAGTCAGGCAAAGACTACCACAGTTGCCAGCCCATGAGTCCTGCCACACTGTCCTTTGGTTTCTTTCAGTCCCCTTCTCTTATTGAATTCTCTTTACTTTTTTTCATGCAGCATTGCCTTTCTGACGGGCTTTCAGTGATATGTGTGTGAGTTCAAGCTGCTATATCAAAGCATTCCAGACTGGGTGGTCTAACTACAAACCTTTGTCATGCACAGTTTTCAGATCTGGGGACTTGAGATCAAAGTGCTAGCATAGGTTCTGGTGGGAGCTCCCTTCTCTGCTCTGCTCAAAAGAGCAGAAGGAATCTTATCTGCCTGCTTATAAGGACAAAAATCCCAGCAAGGGACACCACTCTCATAGTGATATCTCATCCTTATCCCCAAAGACTCTGCCTCCTAAAATCATCATGCTGGGGAGTAGAAGTCCATTTATGCATTTGGGGGGAAACACATAGGTTTCACAGGCCTAAGTGGTAGAGACTAGATTTGAATCCTGGTCATCAGACTCTGCAACTCCTACCCTAGTATCTGTGAACACTTCAGTTAACTCGGGAAGCAACAGGCTGTGCCCTTGTGCAATGATATTATTCCTGAACACAAGAGACCTGATGCGTGACAAGGAGAAAAAAAACCCACTGATATTTCATCAAAGCCTGACTCAGCGAGTGGAAGAGGGATGTCAGGAAGGATTGAGACAACCAACATTAAGCACTGGTCTCAAGACATGCCCAGTGTTACTGGATCCTTCTTACTCTTCAGGGTGGCAGCATCAGATGGGCTGTTAGCCCATCTTCACAAATCAAGAAATTCTCTTCACTCCCACTGAAGATACTCCTCTGACTTAGTAGAATAAAACCAAAACTGGGAGTTAAAAAATAACTTGGAGGTTATGGACCAATACCTTGCAATTTTCCATATAAAATGTCTTCCAATACATTCTCTTTTGATTCTTTGGATGCTGGGGGAGTTCTAATGATCTCTACCTTCACTCCAGATACTAAAAATTTCTGCCTGTTTTCCTTTGTTTTGAATCAGTCTGTCTAGAAGTACGTTAAATTTATTGATCTTTTCAAATAATGGGCTTCTGGTTTTATTCTTTTTTTCTCTGTTTTCCTGTTTTTCATTTCATTCATTTCTTGCTGCTATCTTTATTATTTCCTTCCTGCCTACTCTTTTGGAACTGATGGGCTCTTCTGCTGAAGTTGCTTCAAAAAGAAACTGACATTCTTGATTTGAAACCTTTCTGATTTTAATATAAACATTAAGTTCTATAAATTTTTCTGAAAACATTGTTTTAATTGTGTCTGGGCTACTTTTCTCTCATTGCTGGGACAAAAATACTTGGCACCAAAAATTAAGGAAAGAAAGATTTTATTAGCTCATAGTTAGTGGTGGTTTCAGATCATGATAGGCTGGCTCCAAGCAGAGCAACACACGGCAGTGGGCACCAACTCCTGACAGTGGAAAAACAGCAAAGAGCAAAGGGAAGAGCAGTGGCTGTGGCAACTAGCAGGCCTCTCTCCTCCCTTGTGTTGTATTCAGGCTGTGCACCTCAGGGCAGGAGGAACACTCATATGTATAATCCCAGCATTGGATCTTGAATTCATCACAAACTCTGGATGTCTCCCCCAGTGACTGCATGAGAGTCTGGGGAGTCAACTAGACACAAACCATAACAAGTTGTATCTACAAAGTTGTACATCCTCAATTTTCAATGTTGTTCAATGGAAAATAATGTCTCTTGTCTCTTGTCTCTTGCTCCTTCTTCTTTGGCTGGCAGGTTATTTAGAAGACAGTCCTTTGGTTTCCAAAGTCAGAGTGTGGTGGGGCTCCAGATAGCCTCCTGTTGTAGGTTTCCCTTGTAATTCTTCACTAGTCAGAAAACATACTTTACATAACTTAATCCTGGACTATTGTGAGATGCTGGGGTGCATTTGACAGTCCGGTCTACTCTGTCCCATGCACACTTGCCAGAGCTGTTTCTGCTCCTGCTACTGGATGAGCTGTTTTGAGTATCAGTCAAGTTGGGTTGGAAGAGCCTGTTCTAATTTTCTGTGCCTTTGCTGATTCTGTTTACTCTTCCCATTGATTACAAGGAGAGAACTGTTATCATCCCAAACTATAATTATGGATCTAGTTCTCTTTTAGATCCAATCAGTTTCTGCTTCATGTATTTAAAAGCTCATTTTTTAGCTGCACACACATTCAGGATTATGTCTCTTGATAAATTGACCTCTGCCTTTGTGTAACAACCCTTTTTATCCCTGGAAACATTGTCTGTTCTGGGGTCTGTACTGATTGATATAGTTTACCTCTTCCAATGTTCTTTAAAGGAATTTTCTTCCATCTTTGTGCTTGTACCCTATGCCTTTGTGTTTAAAGTGGTTTTTGTAATGGTGTGTTGCTGGGTCTTGGTTTTTTTTTTTTTTTTTAATCCAATCAGATCATTTCAGTTTTTGTTTTTAAATGTTGTATTTGATATAATTACTGACATGACTCAATTTCAAGCCACCATTCCAGCTCTTATTTCCTTTTTCACATCTATCCTTTGTTCCATTTTCCCCCCTTTTCTCTTTGAGAGAATTATTTGAGCATTCTTTTTGGTTTTAGCTTTGGCTCATTAATTATACTTCTTGTAAACATATTTACAGTGGGACTATTTAAAATGAGACTTCCCCACTTTAAGAAGACTCAATGAATAAGAATCTAGATTTGCCAAATAAGACCTCCCTGGTGATGGCTTACTTATAAAAGAGTCTCTGTTTGGGAATTTGGATCCTCTTAAATATTCCGAGCTCACCAGAAATGTATTTATCAGAGTTCGATGTACAGCCAGAGTTTCCATGTAAGTCCTTTGTGCCACACTTTGAGGCCCCTAGAACGGATCAGTGTCTCAGGATCCATGATGCCACCCAAGCAGCTCCTCTACACAGCAAGTGGGATGCACTGGAAGAAGAGTGTGGAGCATCGGAGTCCATTTCCTTCCCTGCTTTCGGCTCCTCCTCCTGTAAGTATGTCCTATGACCACAAGAGAAGCCCCTAATTGAGCTCACCACCTTTCCCAAAACTCTGGGCAGCCCTCATTGATCCCCCAAGAAAAAACAATGGGTCCTGCTTTGAAGTCTACTTAACTATGGAAGGATGAATCGAGACACCTCTATCCACCCTCTGGTGTCGGTTGGCTGACCTCCAACAATCATAACAGTGTGCACCACATTATCTTAGATGCTGCATATTCAAAGAATAAATAAAAGTCTCAAAGACAAGGAAAAAGATGATTTCCCAGCATCTAATTAATCAGAAAGGGCTGATGCTTTCTACAGTGCTACTGAGATCACTTAGTGATCATGAAGCTGTACAGAACCGTTTAATAATGGATATTGTCCCCTTAACAATAGAAGGCACAGAGCATAAATTACTCATCTAAGCATAGTCTCATTATGAAGATGATCCATGACCCTAAAAATCTCAAACAGAATGACTTGACTTCTCAACTGCTCCTTTTAAAACTTACAACTATTCTTTGGCTCAGTATTCGGATAACATTTCAATCCCCAGATTTCTCACTGATGGTGTCATCAAATACCCTCCCTCCAAGTCGTATCCAGATGTCCCTCCAAGTGGGATTGAACTCAGAAGGCCTATGCCTCTTCCCAGGGGCTTCGCAGAAGCCTGTCCTGCCTTGTGCTGTGCTCCTGAAAGAAAGCAAGAACCTTATAATGAGCCATAATGACTAAAGTGCTGCCCACACAGTAGTGCTGGTGCTCACAGATGCTAGGCAAACAGGTGTCCTCTCCAAGACTGGACTTACTGGCTAGAGACCCTGACATGGTGATCTGCAGGGCTGCTCTAACTCTTGCTTTCCCCCAGCCTCAGGCATCAGTTTGTATGGCTATTTGGTCAGTCACACTGTATATCCAATACACTTGCTTTTTTTGCTTACATTCAACCCACATTAGTTTCTGCTTTTTTTTTATAAGAAAGCAGCCCTTACCTGAAAATAGATGGCAGGAAAAAGACCTTCAGGGAAATGAGAAACATTTTAACCTATTTATCTGGCTGAGCTAGCAGGAAAGCAATAAAACTCCTTCCTATTCTGGGATGGGAAGGAACCTCCCACAGGGCCTGATAGCAGAATGGCCAATCAGATATTCTTTTCCCTCCCAGAGGCCTGGAACTCACAGGAGAGGAAACACTGGAGATGGATACCTGCTAGGAAGGAAAATCACAAGGAGGGAGGGAGTGGGCTGCTTCCG
The DNA here is from genome assembly GCA_004027165.1 of Ctenomys sociabilis. Classification (NCBI taxonomy): domain Eukaryota; kingdom Metazoa; phylum Chordata; class Mammalia; order Rodentia; family Ctenomyidae; genus Ctenomys; species Ctenomys sociabilis. The sequence goes on from PVKA01035247.1 coordinate 6,924, forward strand.
AGGCACTAGCCAGCTTAAAGCAACATCATTTCAACTCCCTCTTAAGGCATGGACTGAGACCCTGAAACCTTTGGCGACCATGCTGAGAGAATCACTTATCTGCCTTCACCAGAAGGCTGAGAGCAGCTGAAAATTAATGCATAGCTTGTTCAGATTGCTGAGTTCTAACAGCTTTCAAACTCACTACCTTACCAGGTCCAGGAGAACAAAGCACCAACAGTTGTAATGGTTCGATTTGGAAATGTTGGGGTCTTTAATCCACTTGAACACACTCCAAAGATGGGTAGTGCTTTCTGTATTACATCAGTGTTCTTTTGCTGCTGCTGACATCAATCAACTTGCACTATTTGAGCAACTGAGTAACAGCTGAAAGGACACAAAAGTTCACAGACTCCAGCAGAAGGCCAAGGAACCATTCTCAGAAAAGACAAAGACCATGGCAGCTCCAAAGTAGACAGGACCCTGGCCTCTAGGGAGTGATGCCTCCCCAGCTACTTTGACTTTTTTGTCCCTTTGCTCACAATTTCAAATCTACAGAGGACATCCACTCAGCTTCACTGAGGTTGCATGCCTTGTCCTCAACAAGAAAAAGAAGGCCTTTTTATCTGCGCACCACCAAATGTACCCACTGGCTTTGGCAGAGGCTTAAAAAGGGAAATCATCAGGAAATATTCCCAGAGGGAAGAGGATGGGCACAAGTCACAGGGAGAGCTATCTGGGCTCCCATCACTGACTGAGAACCTGGGCCAGAGTTCAGACCTCAACAGACATGGTTTCCTGAAGTCCTGTCTTTTACAGCACAAAAGCTAAGTTCACCTTTTAATGCTGCTTTTTAAGACCCAAGGCCATGTTTAAGAGAAAAATCACAAATTCTCCCAATTCAAGTGTAATGGGAAGGTAATTCTGTCATTCACCAGCTGTGCTTGCTATGATTGAACACAAAGCCACTTTTCTGGAGAGCAGCATGAGGCACGTGGTGGCATCTTGTACCTACAGGTGGCCAGCAAAGTGCAAGGTCCTCTAGGCCCATATAGGGACTCATTCACTCAAGGAAGTAGTGCGTGGAGCCTAGAGAGAGATGGCCACAGCCAGCCTGGGACTGAAGAAGTTCCTAGTGAGACAAGAGATAGACAAAGCCACACAATAGGGAAGGGGCCTACAGAAACTAAGTAAACTGAATAAACTGAAGGCGAAGTCCTAGATAAGCTTAAAAAGCCTTGGGAAAGTAGAGCTTAAAAGACAAAGGACAAGTTCCTGAGTAAACTTTAAAAAAAAAAGTTGAAAGGCTAGAATGCAAAGAACAAAAAAATAATACAGCCCATATTTCTGACATCAAAAGCCTAGCAACAGCCACAGCAGCAACTCAATTAGCTGCATTCTTGTGCATCCTTCTACACCTTTCTTGTGCCAGCGACTACATGAAAGCTTCTAGATTTAAACACCTTCTGTGTCCTTCTTTTGAAGGTTCTCCCAACAAACAGGAGCTTTCTTTTTTGTTCTGTGGGATGAACCACATCTACTACCACGCCACACTGCTCGTAGTTCTGTTAACTTTATTCTTTTATTGCTTTCAAGACAAAAATGCAGAGATACAGAGAGAGGGATGCAAAGAGAGAGAGAAAGGTAGTTCTGCTAGGACACGTTATTTTCCCTTTTGAAAATCAGAACAGATTTCCATCATGTAGGGCCATCCATTTCTTTTTTTTTTTTTTTACTTTTGTTTTATTGAAGTACAAATATCAATGAGGCAGTTTTAAGATAACTTGACAAGATGGATTTCATAAATTAATACATTGCAAACTATTTTCATAATGTTTTGGTATCATAAAGGTGTATACATGATATTATACTTACAGACATTATTACATCATATGTCTCGTATCAGTAAGAGACTGTAGCTGTTTGCATATCTTAATTTTTATACCTGAATTACATCAAAGATTCAATAATTAATACTTTCTACCTTGTTATTTTCCTAGTGGTTGTCTGTAGTACTAGAAGCCGACATAATATCCTGTCCAACCACCATTAGTGCAAATCTTGCCCCTCATAGAATTATGTAGAAGCACAGCATTATCTATCCCAACTGTACTGTCCATACACACACCTCATGATTCTTCCATTCTATACCCCTTCCTTGCTCTGTCAAAGATGGGCACTCCATTATTATTCAACCAACTTAGGTGCTTGAACTCGACAACACAATCCAACACAGTCCAGCATTCCACAGCAATATTGAGTTATCCGAAGATATTGTCGACCATAGCCATTTACAGCTCATCTCATTATTAGGGCCCCGGGGTGTATACTTCATTTTTATACTTTTCTGTTGGATGATTATGACCTAGAGAGAGGAAGACTTATATACCAACACATGTACTTTATGTTTCTTATGTGGTCAGTGAAGTTCCCTCAGGGTTTATCTTGTAGTCCTGTACATTATTCTGTAGATCCTTTGTCTGTGTCATCCATGTGGATGAGTCATGGCCAATGCTTGACCAGTTTGCTCTGTGAGAGCCTAAGAGAAAGTTTTCTCTCCATGTGACTCTCCCCAGGCACACTATAGAACTTCGATCTCTTTCCTCTGTGGCCATCCATTTCAAAATCTAGCAAGTTCCTGGAAAACCTGGAGCACACTGTTTGCTCCCACTAACCAGAACTAAGACCTTGCTCAGGGGACATGAGTGTTACTAGCACAGCCCCCTTTTGGTGACCCAGAGATTCTAGCCAGGTCCTACTGGCCCATTCCCAATACTCTGTAGCAGATCTGATTTGGAAAATGCAAAAATTAACATTTAATTTGATGCACAAGGCATTAAAATACATGAGTCCACCAAATTCCTTGAAATTCAGTCCCTTCAACAGAGACTCAAAAACAGAATGTAGTTGCACAGAGCAGAGCTGCTGATGCTTTTCTTGATTTCCTCTTAACCAGTCTGCATACTGAGTTCTAAGTCATTCAGTCCCTGGAAGGCAAGAAGTGGTCAGTGTGGGTCATTCACTTAGAACACTCCAAAGAATGGGCTATTATTCATTATTGAGCAGACTAGCAAGGATTCATTTTGCACTCCAAAATAATAATAATAATAATTACAACTCCATCAACATTAGCATTTAGGTGTGAAATATTATGGCACCAAAGTCTAATTAACATAGTAATTAGACATATTAATGTATTTGCTTCTTCATTTCAAATCCATAATCTACACTAATTGCTTTCAATGTACTCAGTTTGGATAGATGCTGATATTTTAGAGTGTAAAATTATAACTTATCCCATTAACCAAAAAACCAATGGCAGCAAAATCATCCTTAATGCAATTATAGTTCTTGTCTTTGTTGTTACTCACCAATGATACTGAGCAGACAAGGATATTTTCTTTTGCAAATCATCTGAGCAGACAGGGTGATTAGGAATAGGAATTAACCCTTCCCTCCCACACTGCTGCTTCACAGAGAGCCCAGAGACAGCATTGGGCTCAGCTCCAGAGATACTGATCAAGGCAAGTGAGGACAGAACACTGAGCCCAAGTGGAGGTGTCACTCAGACTCATCAGGTTCCTTCCCTGAGTGGTAGTGGACAAAACGGGCATATCCCAGAACCATCCTGATTGCAGCTGGGATCCGGACCATTTGTCCAGTTAACAGAGGCCCTCTCCACACCAGGTCCTACATCAAACCCTGATCTTGGCAGATTCTGACACACCTTGAGCTGTGAGGCCCAGCCCTGCACACCTGCCCTGTGACCGTGCTCTGGTGCCTCTTATTCCCCTGCCACCAACACTGTGGTATCTCAAGATCTGTCACCACGATGAGCTCATGTTCAGCTTTCCTGCCAATTCCCAGGCAAGTGTGAGAAGGAGGCCACATCAGATGACAATGGGGCCCTGGGTGTCCTGCCACAGGGAGATCCTGCTGCACCACTCCTCCTACTCGAGCAGACTCAAGGAACACTCGTCCTGGAAGAAACTTCCTCCTGGAACAAGTATATGGCCTCCAAGGCTCCAGGTCAGCTGAATGGCTTGTGAATGTCATTCTCATGGTCCCTGGAGTTGATCCCACCAATAGACAATGTAGGGTGTGAAGGTGGAGGACCCAACAAAGGAGATTTGTCCAGGGAAGCCAGTGTCCATTACGTTCCCAGATAAACAGTTTGTTAATCTGGAAAGAAGAAGGTAGAACAAAAGGTCTCTAAAACTCTTTCCAGTTTCAGCACTGTCTCAAATGCCAGCTCACCTGTGCATTCGTCACAGGCTGCCAAGCACTACCTAAACCAGGTGAAGTTACCTCTCCTTTGCAGTGGAGTGGGGCTTAAGTGGCCCATACCATCATACCATCCTCAGGAACCATACCCCACCCCCTTCTCCCTTATCCGTTCTGCTCCAGCAGAGCCAGGACTCACAGGCTTGAGCTTATTGAGGAAGAGCCGCTCTCTCCTGGTCTCACCAGAGCTAAAAATGGGCTGGAATTTTCCCCAGATTTGCAGGTGCTCCCACACTATTGTATATTTTATGAGTCTTAAACACCAAGTGCTTTGCTAATGAAACATCAGCATTCCAAATCTAACCTCTGATGTTAGGAAGATGCATTTCATTTTTCAATTAAAAGCTGATTTTTAATGTTCAGCCCTGTTCTGCATTACCATCACCTCTTTAATTAATTTAGCATCTCTCCGCCAGCAGTTGCTAAACTGCCTAAGCAGAGATGGGAAAACTAAACTGAAGCCTGCTCTTAGCCCAAGGTGAGCAGAACTCTGGAGCATCTGGGAGATATTTGGTTATTTGAGTCAGAAACCATTAATCTGACAACACTTAGCTTAAAGAGCAATTAGGAAGGGAAGACAAAGCCTTTCTGAAGGGGCAGTGGGCAGGCCCCACGCCAAGTGCAGGGAGGGCCTTCAAGGTTTGCACTGCAACAAGAAGACTTAATTAGTTCCCAAAGTGAATCACACCTCTGCTGTTCGCATTTCACAGGTGGTCCTACACAACTTTCACATTTCCTTTCCTAGGGGTTTTGCTTTTGTTTTTCTTTTGTTCCTTTTATTCTTCAGAAAATCTGTTCCTCCAAGCCAGCACAGGGGCTCTGACCAAGGATGCCCCTGGATGGGCATATCTGTGCCTGACCCACTCTGTGCTCTAGCGCTGGCACCAGAAAAACATCTGGATGAGAGTCCTAAGAGAGCTTCGGACAAAAGAGCTTTCACTTAGAGGAAACCTTCGTAGAAGAACACCACTGCCCTCGCCTCACCCCTCTAAATGGAAACACATGCTTTTAACCTCTCTTGGTATGAAAAATAGTTTTAAATCCTTGCCTCAGGAAAGCACCTGGGTCACTCTTTTATGAAACATAAGCCCTGAAACTGGTACAATTTTGTAAGGCATCCACTTTCTCAAGTACTCAGACTCTAATTGGAAGGTATCTGATGCCTGTGGTGATGGGTCTTCCTACAGAATCATTGTTCAGCCCTTGGATTCAGCAGTCACACTAATGGATAAGCCTATAGCTGAACTCTAGCAGCATTTTTAAGAGGATTGGAAGGTACCTAGGTATGACCAGATGCCTTGTTGCTCTTTCCACCCTTGGTCCCAGAATAGGTAAACCTGTGTTACCTCTCTGCAGAAGTCTGTGTAAGGGGACCCTGCCCTGTCTAAGCCACCATAGTTCCAAGCACCAGCATCAATACCAAGCAGCACCACCAGCACATGCTGGTCATCCCATTAGGAGTAGAGAGTCACATGGACATTCCACCACCACCTCAACTGGCCCAGTGTTTCTTTACCCACCTGCACATGAGAATCAGTTGAGAACCTCTTTACACTACACATGTAGGGACAACAGAAGCTCTGATCCACTTGGTCAAGGGGAGGATCCAAACATGTGGAATTCTAAAGCTCTGTAGGTAGTTCCAGTGCAAGGCCTCTGTTGACAGCCTCTCCCATGTGAAACCTAATTGCATCTCACCCTTTTATGGAGAGCTGACACACGTGTGCAAGGGGTCCTTTATGTAGCTCCATCCCACACCCCAAAAGCTGGTCTTTAATCAGGCCACCAGAACCCTGCTACATAGTGCTAGAAAGAGAAGGTGCTGCACCCACCCTAAGGGCATGGGATCACAGCTACACTGAGGACACACAAGCTGCTCAAATTACATCTATAGGCAGGTGAATAGATGTTATAGGATTCACTCTGGCTATAATGATCTGAATGAACTCTAGACAAAAAGAAAGTATCAGGACAGGTGTGGGAATCCCCATGTTCTCTTCCCAGGCTGTGACAAAGCCTGAAATCCTGCCCTGACCCACGACTAAGATGTCCAAGGGCAGTGGCTAGATACTTGCATAACTCTGTGTGATGAATGACAAGAGCCTTCTCTGCCCTGTACAAGACATGGAGCATAGACATGAGTGCAGATGCACTTTTAGATGCCCTCAAAGTTCCATTCAGCTTGTTACCTCAGTATCCCCACCACTGCCTGACTGAGCCAGCTGCAATATGCTGGTCCCGTAGATAAGCTTGTAAGTGACCGCACCAAAAAGAGCCTTCCAGGCATTATGAAGAGAGCTGCAGTGTATCTGGGATGCCTTATCTGCCTGGGGTCATGAATCATCTGTGGCCTCAAACATGCCAACCACTGACAAAGACAGTCTCTCCCAGGCTTCCAGGAACAGGTAGCTTCAAGTACTCCACAAAATCCCCTTTTTAATTCCTCATCCATCTTCCCTCTGGATGTGATTTTCAGCTCAAATTATTGGGAAACTGTCTCCTTCCTTGCTCAAGATGGGTCACTGATCATCAAGCCAAATGTCTGACATCACCTGCCTAAAATCAATAGAGAACACATTTGTAAATGTTAAACTGCCCCAAACTAAAACATTCCTTTCCAAAGAGATGGAGCACATTTAACTTTAAACAATAGCAAAAAAATAATAATAATTTTTACTATCTTGTGAGACCTTCACTAAAAGGTTTCTCTTGAGTCTCACTTTCAGGGGGCCAGGGAGATGGCCCAGTAGAGTGCTTCCCTAGCAAGCTCAAGGGCCTGGGTTCAATCCTAGTTCCAAAAAAAAAAAGAATCTCACTTTTCTGGGAGACAAAAATGCCTTCATTCATCAACATGGGAGATTTTTTTGTAAAGTCAATGTGAGAAATGACCATTTTGGTTCAGCAAGTAACACTAATTACAAGACCTTTGGAAAACTGTGTTCGCATATTTATTTTTTATTTAACTAGTCATTTGTTGACTATTTACTAAATGTCTATTGTGTATCATGCACACAGAAAACCTGATTTTAACCTAAGTCTAGGTGTGCAATGATGACAGTAAGAAAGACACATCAGAAGTTAGCTGAGTCTGCCCCAAGAGGCACGAGTTCTGGTTCAGGCCTCTCCAAGTAGTGTAGTCACTCTGGCCAGCCCCCCACCTCACTCTCTATTACTCCCCCTACCCCGAGACTCTAGCAGGGTTTATTCATTCATCCTGCAGGGTTGGGAACACATGATAGACAGAATCCACAAACTCATAGGTCTTGTGCACACGGAGAGAATTGGCAATAAGCAGAGAAATGAACAGTGGAAGTGGTATATTGCAGTACAGAACATGCCAGCAAGAAAAAAGAGAAAGAGAGACAGAGACAGGAAGGAGATAAAGGAGTGGTAATAGAGGGAGACTGAGTCATTGGACAGATCAGCTCCCTCTTGAACATCCCTTTGAGGCCAGCCTTTCCCCTACATCCCCTTGAACCCCCCTTTGAGGCTATCCTTTGCCCCACAGCATGAGCTCTAAGTACCATGTGGCTCTGCTTCAGACACAGTTACTGTTTCCTTCTGTCTGACTTGGAACTATTTTTTGTGCTCTAGCACAGTGCTCTCTCCTGGTCTCCACCCTCCATTTCTGGCTGCTGCTTCAAAGTATCTTGCTGTTTCTCCTCCTCTCCATAATTCCTGTATAGTATATGTCTTTAGCGCTCTGCCTCAGGCCAGTGCTCCACCATAGCTTCCTCACTAGGGGTCTTCTTCAGGCCCTGACAAACCCTACCCACTGTCTCCAAGCCCACAGAGTCAACTGCTCCAGGGCATCTGCATATTAAGCCTTAAGCACACCCTCTTATTCTGATGCTCTGATAATCTGGGACTTTTTCACAAAGGGAGATCCTTCTAGGCTTAGCTAATTCTTGGAGGCTGTAACCACAGAAGCACCTCTGTCACATGTAATCCAGCCAAGCCAGAGTTCATAGCCACAGGCACATCCTCAGTGCCATGATCTACCACCCTACTCAACCAGTGCCAGGCACCATACAACTACAGCCAACCTTGTGCCTCAGAGCCTACTGAAATGATTCAAGACAGCTGGTTCTAAGCCTGTTTACTCCGCCTCACCCATTTCTCTCTGTGCAAACCAGTTTCCCCTTCGTTCTTCTGCCTCTGGACCAACCCTGGAGCTGGCCATGTGGCATCACAGTGTGGCACACTCCTCCTTTGGGAAGCTAGGTATCAAATTATCTTCTCTGTGTCCATGGCCTTCTGATCTCTTAACATACCTGGGGAATAACTAAACCTGCATTTAAAGCTTATCTGTAGTTAATATCAAGTTGACAGCCCCGCCATTTACCCACTGCTCTTTGTAGCCCTCTTCAAATCTTGATGACAAAACCAGTTTACTTTCTCTCATCCTGAGGGTCAGCAAATTGAGTTGGCCCTAGCTGAGCACTACATCTGCTGGGGCCATCTAGGCAGATGCCACTGCCAGTGTGGGTGGTGACCTACATGACTCCATTAGTATGCCTGACATTTCACACTGTCTGTTGGCTGACAGATCTGGATGCCTCAGCTAGGGCAGCCCATCTTTGTTTCTCATGACCTCTGAACCACTATGGACCAACTGAGCTTCTTAATAGCATCCTCGGGGAGGTTTTCTAAACAGGAGCAAGCAAAGACTGCAAAACCTCTTGAAGCTGAGTCTCACATGTCATGCAACATCACTTTTGCATTTTATTGTCTCAAGTAAGTTACAAGACTAAGAGACTCAGGGTGTGAGATCAGGAGAGGGTGTGCACCAGAGGAAGGAGGAATTTTAGCAGCCACAGCATTCGTATCATGTCCTGCATGACCTAATGCAGTGGAGGCAAACGTGGTACATGCTGCATTGGACTGTTTGTACCATTGAAAGCTCCACAAAGTTCACCATCACTGTGACCCAATAGATCCCAGCTGAGCTCTGATACCCACCCAGCCAGCTCCTTTCACATGTTCTTCTCATCACAGGATCTCCCCCTTCCTTATTCAGGGCACACATTTCATTAGTATCCTTGTCATCTCTCTCACACACAATGCTATTCTCTCCATCAACACGTGCTGTGGGTTCTACTCTCAAAATGAACCAGGAGCGTAACTAACCACTGATCACCACCATTCACTGAAACCATCTCTTTAAATGGAATGCTCCCTTCCTAAAGTGAAAATTCCATATTCAGTGTGAGACTACTGACAACCTACAGGGTCTAAAACTATGAGATTTTCATCTCATCAGATTCGTTGTATCCTGTGTTGTCCTCAGTGGTTCCAAGACATCCACTTCTAGGTCCCATGCTCTCAAACATCTTTGCCAAACTATCAGTTATCAGTTATCAATGACTAATAACAGGGCAACTACATTTCAAAATACTAAAAGTACTAAGTCTTAAGATCCTAATATTAAAAGTCTCCTTCGGCCAAGGAGATAGCTTGGTGGTTTAAGCACCTGCCTGGAAAGTGCAAGAACCTGGGTTCAATTTCTAGTAACACTTGTCATGCCACCATTTCAGCCAGGTATGGTGGTGTACACCTGTAATCCCAGCACTGAGGAAGCTGGGATAGGAGGATTACTGTGAGTCCAAGCTGTGTAGTGAGATGCTGTACCAAATAAATAAATAAAAGATTTTTTAAAAAATAAATAAAAGTCTTTGAAATCTGCAGTTTCCAAAATATTCAGAAACTTCATTTCTACATTTCTGTTAATTACAAAAGAAATAAATTGCTCTCCAAATGTGTGTATATTTGTTTATTAATTAATTGTCAACATCAGTGGCCAAATTAACATGTAGTGGATTTACTGGACTTCAGCGAACCCCCACCCCAAGCCTAGAGTCCACCTATCTCCCCCTAGTTCTATATCAGTGGCACTATCCAGCATAAACTCTAACAAATACCCCTTCACTGGCATTCTGTTGGATTTGAACTTGGGATGCCCTGGGTAATCAACAAGAGAAAAGACTTTGAGGTCAGAAAGTCTCTTTTCTACCCCCACTCCTTGCATGTCCCAGCCTGAGTGCACCCTTCTCTCAACCTCAGTGCCCCTCCACACAGCCCTGGGCACTGTCCAGGGTTTTCCAGTGCCTTTTAAGGGCACCCTCCTGTTTTCCCTTTTCAAACAATATAGCAGGCTCCCCATGGCTCTACCTGAATAGGAAACTTAAGGAGGGAATGGAGGAGGAGAACTGGGCTCTAACACTCAAAGCTGAAAGAGTTGGGATTGAGTACAAAATGCACCAAAAGCAGACATCCAAAGTATCCTTTATGCAGTGCTTCTTGGATCATCCCAATGTCAAGTGTGCCTCTGTATCAGTCAGGATTTTACTGGATGAACAGATATAACACATGGAACAGATATAACATGAGATGTGCAAGTGTATAAGAAATTACAGGCTTGCAATGGCCAGCCACAGGTGGATGAGGAAGCATGTTGAGGGCATCTGCACATGGGAGACTGAAGGATTCTGTCCAAGGTCTGGAGCTCACTGCAGTGTTCTGTGCAAGTCCATATCAAAAAATGATGGGTCTGCGATGAAAGGCTGATGAGTCCACACCAGGAGGCTGAAGGATCCAAGGTGGAGGCCAAAGAGTCTGAGCCAGAAGCCAGGAGACGACGTCCAAGCTGACCGTGAAGACCGGAGCTCCACTGAGGAAATGGGATGCTGCATCTTTCCTCAATTCCCTTTTATTCCCTGATGAGTGACCCTAGGGTTAGATCTCCATGCTCTAGGATGGGGCCTCCATGTCCTAGGATAGAATTGCACAGTGTACCAATCACTACAACTTCCAATTTCCTGCTTGGTCTCTGACTGGTACAATATTTATTATAAATATAAAAAAATTTTCTATAATTTCTGTAAGTTTAAAATAAGCTTTGATAGAGTCCTGGTGATTTCTATTCACAGGATGGAGCAGGTTTGTACTTTCTGGAGTGTTCGTCCTGCCTGGATTCCACTTGCAATGAGAATCTGAGTCAGGAACAGAAAAGGCAGAAGAGACATTGAAAGCCTAGCTACCACCTGCTGCCTGGCTCTATGCTTCCTATATTTTAGCCAAACCAGCATATCCATCCTGCCAGCCATTGCCTCAAAGGATGATCTCTTTTGATACAGGGCTTATCTACCAAGCCACCAGGCAATGCAAATCAGAAAAAGGCCCTCGAGAGGAAATAGTACATGGGACAGCTTCAGCTGTCCCATCCAGTGCTGGCCAGATTTGTGCACAGGGACATTTCAATCGGCAGTCAGCCCTGGTTTCACCAGGCTCCATTTACCTTGTGCAACCACTCATGAAGAGATCCCTCTACCCCATGCTTTGTGTATTCATCACCCAGCAGGATAGCAGCAGACTATTTGGTCAAGTGCATAGGAAGCATGATGGTCTCCTGACCCGCCAAAGCAAGGGAGTTAGCCAGACTCCACACCATCACTCACACAGGTGCTCACTCTCACCCACCACTGGCTTTAAAAGAGCAAAGAAGTACGTATGAGGTTCTTGTTGCTGCTATGGCAAATGTTACCAAATAGGTAATTTAAACAAAAAATAATTTATCCTGTCACATTTTTCCAGACTAACTGTCTGAAATCAAGGTCTCTGCAGAGTTACAATTGCTCAAGGTGCTAGAGAAGGATATTTCCTTGCCTCCTATCTCCTGGAGGTTGTCACCATCCCTGATTTGGGGTGGTTATTGATAAGTTCTGGCCCTAGTTTGAGTTGCTAAATTTCTCTGATGGTCATCTCACAGGCTAAAACACTTAAAACAACAGCTTATCTTCCCAGTTACCACTTCTGCCTGCTCCCCCAACCCAGACCTGGATACAATGTCCTTTCACCTTTCTTATGCACACAAGAAGAGACCCCAATCAGCTTCTTACATGTAATTAAAACTCACCCTCAAACTCCACCCCTAGCAAAAGCCCATAAAAGTCTCAACTCTGTCAAATATCTGCCCCATCTGCACCCAATGCTCTCCGTGACTTTGGAGTTAATAAAGCCTTCTTTTATCTTTCATATGTCTGTACTGCACTGCTGGAAAACCTAACAGTTATCACTGCAACTCTCATCTATGTCATCTCTCTGAGTTGTCAAGTCTCCCAGTGGCATGTTTTGTATACATGTCTTTCATTATGACACCAATCAAAAGAGATTAAGGGTCCACTCCAGTCCAGAAAGAACTCATCTTAACTGACACATAAATTACATCAGCAAAAATCCTATTCTTAAATGAAACAGGTACCAGGAACTAGAAGTCCAACATAACTTTTTAAGGGGATACGCTTTAACCCGCAATAGAAGATGATAATGAATGTGAAGAATGTGACATGGGTGCTGGCAAACACCATAGGTGTTTGGTCTCCCTGTCTAGAACTGAACCTTCCACCCATAGGGAAAGCCTGGGAACCATTCTGAAGAAACTAAATATAGTATTTTTCTAATAGGTTTTCCAATTAAGACATAGCATTAAAGAAAAAGATTTGCTTAAGAACCAAAGAATGGCTATTAAAGTTTCAGAACAAAAGCTTTAATTACTTTACTTTTCATATACCAATAGAAATTTTTATTTTAAAATAGCCTTTACATTAATATGAATTCCCCTAAATGCTTCTCTTTAAAATATCCTTGAAAAATAATTTCTCTAAACCATTGTCACACTATCTGAAAACCCTTCATTATCCCCTGTACAAATACATGCATGTAAGAAGCGACTTTAAACACATAAAACCAGGAAATAACAAATCACTTCTCTACTGGAATCCAGCAAAGGAATATATTAAGGATCTTCAAACCCTGACTTTCTTGAAATCTCTCAAATTCTACTTTCCATGGAGAAATTTATAGGCTCACCTCTGTATTCCATCCTATAAATCAAAAGAAAATGAATGAGCTTTCTAAAGAGTTCAATTGAGTTTCCTATAAAGCACACAAAAGTTCAATGTCTTTATAGAAATATGCCACCCCAATTTTCCAAAGAGGAAAGAGACATCAAAGTGACAAAAAAAAAATCATATCAAAAAGTCCCTGATAAAAAGAGACATAGTATGGAGAAGAAACTAAAAATGATGATAATATTATTTTTGAATTGTGGTTGTTAAATAGCCTCAGCAATTGGATCAGAATGGATGCTAAAGTGCCCTTGCTATAGATTCCTTCCAGTTCCTAAGTGTGAGGCCCACATTTACTGAACTATCTGGGGGAACCAATCACAGACATTCCATCAGCATGGGGCAAAATCAAAGTACTCAGAATCCATAAAGCAGATATGAGAAATCTCGCTGAGGTTATTTTCAGGTATAAAAATATTTCACAGATATTTGTAAGTCAGTGTGACTAATTTAACATGTCAATATTACAATTAGGTGAAATAATTGGGCTTTAAAAATACAATTAAAATGATGTGATGTAGGGATGCCAAATCAATTTGAAACAAACATTGAAACAAGATGGCAGCTCAGGATTAGAGAAATGAAAACAGATGGCATCTGTGGATGAGAGCAGAGGGAAGTTTGAAGAGGACCAATGAGCTTGGACTAAACTTGGAAACCAGATGAATGGAGTTAAAATAGCAATTAACTGAAGCACCCATCAAGCAAGAAAACTACCTGACAGGGACTCCTGAATAATTTAGGAGTGAGTGCCTCTCTGCAATGCACCATGTTGTACAGATCGGTCATGCTGAGGCTCTTCTCCTGTCACATTTCAGCTAAATGAAGCACTAGAAGACTGTAAGAGGGGCTGTGAGAGAGTCAAAGAGCCCTCTGAGTGATGAAAGGCTAATACAAAACCGATTCATTCCATTGTTTACCACATTTGACGAGAAATAGAATGCCGTGAAACAGAAATTGGCACAAAAGTAACACATTTCATTAAGAGGGGAAAAAAAGCTTAAAGCATCTATAAACAACTCATGTGCCCATTTTCAATTTCTTCTGTGATATTTATGGAAGTTATGGTGAATGGGAAAGGAAAGGATTTAGAGTTTCAGTGAATTACGAGATACAGCCAGAGACCGGGCTAAGACAGTGGCTGACTCCAGCGGTCTCCTGGATCCCGCGCCAAGCTCTCCCAGTGAGAGTGAATTTACAGGACTCACCAGGCTTCCCAGATCAGTGAGAGTGTGCATCTGAAGCAAAGAAACAATAGCAGAAAGATCATGAGGAACTCAAAGTAGAAATAAGTTCTGAAATCAAAAAAGAACTTTTTGAAGTCATAGGATCTGAAACACCGAAACAAGTCCAGAAATATACAGAGGAAATCCAACTTGAAAGAAACACAGCAGAAAAAGAATTAATAACTAATTCTAAAGAAGACATGGATAAAAAAAATTGAGGAAATCAGAAATATGATGGATTCCTTGAATGAGCAATGCAGAAAAGAAATAGAACACATGAAACACAGTCAAAGAGATACAGAAGAACTAAAAATAGCAATCACAAGTCTACAAAACCGTCTGCATGAAAGCAAAGACAGAGTTTCATATCTTGAAGATGCCGGAGCAGCTAGCGAAAAGGTGAGAAAGGATCTCTTAAAAACAACAAGAATGCAGGAAAAAATAATCCATCACCCACAGGATGATGGCAGAATGAACAATGTGAGAATAATTGGTATCAACGAGAAGGAAGGAGTCAATACAAATGACTTAAAAAGAATTTGGGAAGAAATAATTGCAGAAAACCTCCCAAATATGAGGAAACAATCCAACATTCAGGTCACCGAAGCATACAGGACACCAAATAACCTCAACCCAAGTAGAAACATACCGAGATATATAATAGTTAAGATCGCAGAAATCCAACACAAAAATAATATACTGAAAGTTGCGAGAGAGAAGAAGGAGCTCACATTCAAAGGAAAACCCATCAGAATTACAGCCGACTTCTCTACACAAACAATGAAGGCAAGGAGAGCATGGAGCAGAGTTCTTCAAGTCCTACACGAAAACAAATTCCAGCCCAGACTACTATACCCTGCAAAACTCTCAAGTTTGATGGAGAAGGGAAATACTTCCACGACAAAGAACAACTAAAGAATTTCATGATGACAAACCCATCCCTTCACAGGCTGCTGAAAGAGGTTCTAGAGAGAGACCACAATGACCAGAACTCCATCCAAGAGAATGGAAGGAACCCACTAAACAGGACAGTCAATTAAACACAGGTTACAAAGGAGTGAACAACACCAGCTAAATATCATGACACACATAAGTCAGCACATTTCAATTATAACCATAAATGTAAACGGAATAAATTCCCCAATTAAGAGAAATAGACTGGCACAGTGGATTAGGAAACAAAATCCAACAATATGCTGTATACAAGAAACACACTTAACACAAAAGGACATTCATAGGCTCAAAGTCAAAGGATGGAAAACAATACTACATGTCCCAGCACCTCAGAAAAAAGCAGGAGTAGCAATTCTGTTCTCAGACAGTCTCAACTTCAAACCAAGAATGATCAAATGACACAAAGAAGGCCACTATATATTGGTCAGGGGAAAAATTCAAGAGCAAGAAGTAACACTCATAAATATCTATGCACCAAACACAGGAGCACCCAACTATGTAAGACAAATCTTAAGGGAC
>PVKA01035248.1:0-22785 GCA_004027165.1 Ctenomys sociabilis
GTCAGCTCAGCCCGCCCTCGGGGAGGGGCTGGCACAGCATGTGGTGCTGGGGATCGAAGCTTGGTCCCTGAGAGCTTGCCTAAGCAGGCACTTTAGACCGCTGAGCTATCTTGCCAGCCCCTGTATATCTTAACTATTTTGTATATACAGATAAAAAACGGCCCTTCATTCGTATCCCCCTTTTTCATTTAGCCTTGTCAGAGATGGTTATTCCATTGCCATTTAAATATTGTAAGTGTGTGAATTCAACAAAATAATCTAATATAAGGGCTAAGTGATTTAAATTTTTTATTATAAATTTTTAAATTTATTTTATTGAAGAACAAATAGCAGTAAGACAGTTTCAAGATAAATTAACCGGGCAGATTCGGTAATACTATAAATTTTTATGCTTTTGGTAGGGAAACATAATGAGTTGGGGATGTTTGCAGGAGTGTTGTGGGACAGCCACATGCACAAGAAGGCAGAATCGCACCCAGAGTAACCTGGCAGTACTAGCGCCTGTTATGAGCAGTCGGGAGACAATGATTCCAGTGGGCTTATAAGGGAAATGAATTGCTTTGCTTTGCTTTGCTTCTGGAATGTTTATTCATATCTTTATTCAAATTTCAAGACATTTCTTTCCATGTTGTTACTTGCACTAGTGTTTCAAGTTTCCTATTTGCTATTAATTTTTATAAGGTATGGGCAAAAACCATGAACAATACTTTTCAGATAAATTGAGCAAGTTGGGCAGGCAGGCAGCAGCAGTCCACACCTGTGCTGTCTGTCTGCTGCTACACATGTGTGCTGTGCAGGGAGGGGACTGCACTCCAAGTACACACAGAGTTTGATAGGTACTTAGGAAAGCCAAGGACAGCCTCAGGTCGACATGGACTAAGCACTGGTCTTAACATTCTAGATGCCACAGGCTTTCTTTGAGTAAAGATGAGTGTCTATGTGACCAACACAAGCAGCAAGGTTTCCAATTCAGTCCACCAGCAAGTGCCAAAAGCAGACATCAGTGCATAGTAAGTCTGAAGAAATAGCCTTGACCTGTGTGTGTGTGTGTGTGTGTGTGTGTGTGTGTGTGTATTTGTCTGTTACATTAACTTATAGCAGAATGGAGTTCTCCAATATCTGTCAATGTTGCTTTAAATAAATCTTAAGAATCTAAGCTTGTTTAATATGAATTCATATATCACATAGTTCATCCTTTTAAACTGTACAATTCAGAAATACTTATTTACAAAGTTGTGCATTAATTGCTATTTAATTCCTGAATATTTTCATCACTCTAAAAGAAACTCCATCCTAATCAGCAATTACTGCCTGCCTTTCTTGTGCCTCCCTCTCCTTCTGGCAACCATTCAGGTACGTCCTAGCTCTCCTAATGTATGTGTTTTGCACAACCTGGGGGTCACATGCTGCATGGCCCTCTGTCTGGCTTCTGTAGCATGGCACACTGCTTTTAAGGCTCATTTGCAGGGGCTGGGGAGGTGGCTCAGTAGAATAAGCACTTCCCTGGCAAGTGCAAGGAAGGGTCTAAGTTCAATCCACAGTTCCACCAAAAAAAGAAAGAAAAAAGAAAAAAAAGGCTCATTCATGTTGTAGCATCAGTGCTTTGTTGGCTTTTATAATTCAATGCACTGTGTCTTGTTTGTGTATTTATCATTTGATGAATGTGTGTATTGTTTTAGCAGGTCAGAATAAAGCAGCTCTGAGCATTTATGTACAGGTTTTTATTTAGACATCTTTTCCTTTTGTTTGAATATCTACCCAGACACAGAATTACTGGATTTCTGGAGTGTATAGTAAATCTATGCTTATCTACTTAAAAAATGTATTTTTTTTCCCAGCGGTGGAAATTGAACTCATGCCTCCCAAATGCTGGCATTCCTCTCTCATCAAGCAGCAGCCCCATGTCTTGTTTCACTTTTTGGGGAGCTATCAGTTTGTTTTCCAGGTGGGTCTCATTTACCTTTCCCACTAGCAGTGTATGATGGTTCTGGTTTTCAATATCTTTGCCAATGCTTGTTAATGTCCAACTTTAAAAAAAATAGTGATTTTTTAATAATAAAAATGTCAAGCCAATAAGCATGCAAAATATTTATCAATGATTGCTGTAAGTTTCTGGGGTGTGGTGGTTGATACATCGTGTCCACTTGAGATGTCAGAAGCTTGGCTGGATCTGTTTGGCAATTCCATGCCCTGGGAATGACTCAGCACCAAAGGGGTATATAAAGGGGTTGACGAAGGCTTCTGTGTGCCCCATTCCTTGGAGGAGAACCGGTCTTCGTTCCCCATTTCCTTGGAGGAGCTTGGTCGATGCAGTGTGCCACTTCGGAGGAGGTCAGATCTTTGCAGCCACCGCCACCACTTTTTTTGAGGACCCCCAGTCTTCTTAATCAGCAAAGAAGGAAGAGAGAGGCTTGATGGACACTGCAGCTCCTCCTCCTCCTCTGCTCTTCATTGTTTTCTGCCACCATGAACTGCTGCCATCTGCCTTGCAGCCTGCAGAGTATGGACTGAAACCTCCACTAACTGTGAGCTAAATGAAGCTTTCCTTCCTTCAAGTTGAGTTTCAGGCATTTGTCCCAGCAGCGAGTGAAGAGTAACTGAGACATGGAGTATCCTGGTGAATAGCTTAAGCAATTGGTTTTTTTAAAAAAAATTAAAATTAATTTATTGAGAAACAAATAACAATGAGACAGTTTCAAAACCGATTAGTAGGACAGTTTCAATAATTAATGCATTGCACACTGTTGTCTTTGTAGTGGTTATTCATAGTACAAGATGCAGACATGATATCCCATCCAAACACTATTAGTACAAATCTTTCTTCTCACTGAATTAAAAGAAAGTAGCTGTATATCTATCCTATTTTGTATATACAGATACAAAATGGTCTTTCATTTGCATCCCCCCTTTTTTTGTTTAGTTTTGTCAGAGAAGGATATTCCATTGCCATTTAAATACTATAGGTGTGTGAATTCAGCAAAATATTTCAATATAGTACAGTTTTCCAAAATAGTAGTGGGTTATCTGTAGGACTAACAATGTCAAAAGTTGTTGACTTTTACAGCTCAGCCTACTAATACGGCTTTACAGAATTGTTGAAGGTTCTCTTTGCTTCACTTTTATCTAGTTTCTTCTTCATATATCCCTCTTCCCTCCTTTCAGATCTCGTTTGTTTCTATCATCTTTTAGTTAACATAATGAACCATGCTCACTTTAACACTCACCAGTATGAGATATAGAAAGGAGAAATAATCCCTTTTGTTCCCTCTGGCCTTCATCCACCAACACAACCAGTGTTAGCCGTTCATTGTATGCATCACAGTTTTTAAAAATTTGATAATTTCTACATTAGCTGTTTTATATTTAAAAGGTAAGTAAAATTCTCTTTCTAGCTTTCAAACAACAAAAACACATGACATTTAGTATAGGCATACCCACTCACCCACAACTGATCTTAGATTGAAACCAATGCACGAGGAGCTGGGCTACTTCTGCCGTTGCCTCATATCCCAGGGGTGTGCTCTGTCCTCAAGACTCCTTTCTGTAGAGCAGTCTTCACCATAACCACTTGGATTAAAATCTTTGGTAATCAAATAGAAAGTACTAGTATGATCATCCTAGCTACCCTGTGTAGATACATATCTAGTTTTTTTCTTCTTTCTTTTATTCTCCTTTCCCTCATTCCAGTTCTTTCTTTTAGAGCAGTTTCTCTTTCACAATATCTATTGTACCTTTTGGATTTTATTTACTCTTTCAAGTTCCTTTTTGGTATTTTTTTAGGGAAGAGTCTACAGGGTGTTCACCACTAGACAGGACTCATAGTGATCCACCTGTTTGCAGCCTCCCAAGAGCTGGGATTACAGGCTTGCACCACCAAGCCTAGTCTCAATCTCCGTCTCAGTGTGCCCTGAGGACGGGGCTGGCATGGCAGGCCTGGGGATCCAACCCCAGGTCCCTGCACCTGCTTGCAGGCCCTTTAATCTGCTGAGCTATTTGGCTGGCCCTCAAATTCTTATACTGGGAGATAATACGATGTTTAGACATGCAGATCTCATTTATGAGTATGGTCTCTTGTTGCATCCATTTACCTATAAAAGCCTTATCTTTTTTTTAGCTCTGACACAGTTAATATTTAAACTTTTTATGTTGACTAATTTTATGGGCTTTTATCTGGTAATCCGAGCAACTAGTTTTTTTTTTTTTTGCCAGTTCAGCCTGACCTGAAGGTGGGGCTGGCGCAGCATGTGGGGCTGGGGATTCAACCATGGTCCCCTGCACCTGCCTAAGCTTGCCTAAGCAGGTCCTTTGGACTCCTGAGTTATCTTGCTGCCCCTGAACAACTACTTTGAAGATAACAATGTACAATATAATAACCATTGTTGAATTCTTATCATCATGGTTTTTAAAAATTCTGTATCATTTTTAATGTTTTTACGATTGTTTTTTCATTCTCTCTGAAATTAAAAACAAAACAAAACAAAACAAAACACCTTTGGAGAAGTCAGTAGAACATATTCAAGGAAGAGACTCCATGGGTAAATCAAGATTTCTCCTGAGGAATCTTGAGGTCATCCACAAAGGAGGAGCTCTCCCCCAAGTCCCTGTGAGCTTCATCCAGACTCAGCCTCCCTTCCCGACCCACGGGAAGGGTTTGCCTTCTTCTTTTTTTTTTTAAGGTTATTTATTTATTTATTTATTTTTGTTTTATTGAAGTACAAATATCAATGAGACAGTTTTAAATACCTTGACAAGATGGATTTGATAAATTAATACATTGCAAACTGTTTTCATAATGTTTTGGTATCATAGAAGGTGCATACATGATATTATACTTACAGACATTATTATAGCTTATGGTTCTTATCCAGGGTTTGCCTTCTGAGAGGCCGGTGTCTCAGGGGCCAACAAGCAGTGCCCAGCTGGTGGCGCCCTGCAGCATATGTGGAGATTTTCCCCTCTTTGTGTTTCACAGGTGGTGGGAGGTGAGTCTCAACTTATTAACAAATGCTGCTGGGAGTTTTCAAAGTAATTTTCTTCCAGTGATGTGATTGCAGCGTCTAACATTTGTAATGAATAGTATTTTTTCTTTTTCTTTTTTTAGTATTTTTTTCATAAAAAAATATTTTCCTTCTGTGATACTAACTTCCTGCTATTACTGTTGCGAGTAGTTCTACCACTTTTTTTTTCCTATTTGAACAGTTCCTTGTCAGTGGTAGTTTTCCTGTGACAAAATGCAATATTATAAAAGGATTTAAATTAGTATTAATATATTGATGTATAATAATTACTTTTATCATAGGGGAGCTGCATCTTGATCATTTTTCACCCCACCCTAGACCCCTCTCTTATCTTGATGAATGCTTTCATGCATTCATTATGTATTTGTTTATCTGTAGAAGGCTCTGGGATTTGTGAAAATTGAATGCAAATTTCTAGAGTTTAGATATTAAGATTTTACTTAATTCTATAAATTTATCCTCAATTTTGTATTTCTTTGAGGGGTAGTTTTTGCATCATTTAACATTGTGGTGGATTTGTCAACTATTTTGCATCCAGGCTGTGTGAGCTGTGGATTGAGAGGACTGAGAGGAGTCTCGGGGACTCCTGTTGTGGGGCGGTAAGACTTGCAATGCAGAGTGAGGGGGAGGGAGGAGGTGGCCAGAAGGGAATTCCTGGAGAAACACTAGATAAATGTCTCCATTTCATTAATTTTAGAAAAACTAAAATACATAGATATTGAACAATACACTTCTGAATAATCGATCACCTATTCACTGAAGTCATCAGGGACAATTAAAATTTCCTAGAATCAAATGAAAATGGAAACACAATACCATAATCTGTGGTTTGTTTTTACTGCCTCAGTCTCATTGCTTATTACTCTTCAGAATTTTTATATTTTCTTAGTTTAGGGACTTCCATGAGTCCATGAATCTGTCCATTTCTTCAAGGTATGCCAGTTTATTGGAATATAATTTTTTTTTTTTTTTTTGGCGGAACCAGGGAGTGAACTCAGGCCCTTGTGCTTGCCAGGGAAGCACTTATTCCACTGAGCCATCTCCTTGGCCTGGAATATAATTTTTCATAGCTGTCACTAATTATCTTCTTAACTTTGATGGTGTCTAAAGTCCATAACTTTGCTTTTTTCATTTCTAATTGCCTTGGTGTGAGCCTTTTTTTCTCTTTTGTTAAGTTCAGTGAAGGGTTTGCCTATTTTGTTCATTTTTCAAAATTAATTGATTCTTTGTTTTTTTTTTTTAATTTCCATTCCATTAATTTTTGTCCTGATCGCTCCTTAAATTCAGTATGGGGATGGATTGTTGCTCTTTTGAATATCTCTAGCTTCATCATTGTGTCACTTATTTGCATTAGCTCTTTTTTAAAAATGTGAATAGTTGAACAGTGATTTTATAAAGTTTCCATTTCAGAGCTACTTTCTTTGTGTCTCATATGCTCTGGTGTGCTGTACTGGCATTGTCATTTGATTCCAGATATTTTTTGAGACAGGTTCTTGCTTTGCAGTTCTGCTGACCTTGAACTCACTATGTAACCCAGGCTGATTTTGAACTCACAGCAGTCCTACTACCTCAACTTTCCTGAGTGCTGGGGTTATAGGCAGATTCCAGAAATTGTCAAATCTCTTCTTTGATTTCTTCTGTGATTCATTAAGTGGGAAGTATGTTATTAGGTTTCCAGGTATTTATACATTTTCTGAGGTTTCTTCTATGATTGATTCCCATGTTCCAAGGAAAATGGCCTGCTCATCCTGTTTGATGCCTTCATTACATTAGATTTTTTTGGCATTGTTGGCGTCATTGTCTCTTTTTAGGAGGATCTTGAGAAGTTTTTGGAGTGCTGGTTTGGTGGCAATGAGTTTCCTAAGGAGAAGGCTAACTTCTCCATCAGCTTCAAAAGATAGTTTTGTAGAATACACTGGTCTGGGTTGACATTTATTTTCTTTTGGGCTTAAAACGCTTCACTTCAAATCTTTTTCATGTATTTGGTACAGGGTCTCACTGAGCAGCTCAGAATTGTAGGTTATCCTCCTGTGTTCAGCCTCCCCAGCTCTGGGACGACAGGCACGTACCACCACAGGCCCAGACTCAGCTGCTCAGCATGCCCTAGGGTAGGGCTGGCGCAGCGTGTGGTGTCAGACATCGAGCCCCACCACTGCGCTTGTCTAAGTAGGTGCTCAGTCCCCTGCATTATCTCTCTGGCCCCTTCAAATTCTTCTTCTTTTTCCCAGACTCTTCTTGACTTTAAGATTTATGTTGAGAAGTCTACTGTAATCTAATGAGTTTTTATTTCTATAAGTGGTTTGTTGCTTTTCTCTAACACCTCTTAAGTTCCTTTCCTTGTGTTGGAATTTTGGCTATGATGTGTCACATAGGAGTTCTTTTCTGGCCATTGTTATTCGGGCTCCCACATCCCTTGCTTATGTGTATATTGAATTCTTTGCACATAATTGGGTCATTTTCTGCTATGATTTCTTTAAACAGATTTTTTTCTCCCATATATGGTTTCAATGGTCATTAACCTTGACTGATACAGTATGAGGGTTGTAAATGGGCATGGAAGTTTAAAGCAGGCTCTTGTTGGTGCACAGCACAAATTAGTTTCATGTGAAGATGGTAGTTTTTCATCTTTAGTTGTGTCTGATGCAGCTTCTATGAAATAACTGTTGTTCTGTTAACCGAATACCAATATAATGGTAAAAAAAAGCTGCAGCTGTTTTGTTGACATTCTGAATGCTTCTAATACTGTTTTAGGTTCTTACAGTAGGGAGACAATGTGATATTTACACATGCCTGTCTGATTTATTTATTTATGAGTATAGCCTGTAGTTGTATCCATTTCCCTAAAAAAGTCCCAAGTTTTTCTTTCGTTATAGTTGAGTAATACTCCACTTTTTTTGTTTGCTTTTGGTGCTGAGGACTGATACTGCATCTTTTTAAATACCTCATATTTTTAAAGTAAATACAATATTTTTAGTTTCTTTTTTGTAGAACCAGGGATTGAACTCAGGCCCTTGTGCTTGCCAGGGAAGCGCTTATTCCACTGAGCCATCTCCTCGGCCCCAATATTTTTAATTTTAAAAAAGAAAAAGGTGGTAAGGAAGAGGCAAGTGAGGGCAAAGGGAGTAATGAAGGGATGGAAACGATCAAGGTGTGTTACATACATGTATGAGTAGGCCAAAGCGAGCCATTTTATATATCCAATATACACTAAGCGAAAAGAGAAAGGCTTTAATGTTTGGAGGGAAAAATTTAGCAATTTTATATAAAAATTCCTTAAGAGATTTGATAGTATGAATATGAATGGGAAGTAAAGAATGTGCCCCATACCTTGAGTGGGTTTAGGACAGGAGAGCTGGAGATGCAGGACGCACACCTACCTCTTCTCAGACAACAAGGAGGATATGATATGGGCACTGAGCCAAGGGTGAAGGCAGGTAGGTGCCATCCTGAGATGCCAGCAGGTAGAGCGAAGCTCTAAGCTAGCTCCATTAGTGGCCTTCAGGGCTCTCCCCTCCTTTTTAAAGAATTTCAAGTTCAGAGAGAAAATGAAAATAAAACACATCTGTCAATGTTCCACCAGGCAGCATTGTGTGGTCTTTTAGCAAGAGCAAGCACATAATTTTCTCATTTGGCATCTTTTTGAATTTCTTTTGATTATTTCATACCTTGGTCTAATTGGCCCTCATGTTTGGTACCTTTCATCTTACATGTGCCAAATTAAAACCAAGTACTACTTTTAATTCATATATTATTTTGTCTTATGCAAAAAGTAAAATAAAGTTATATGAAAATAAGTGAATAACATTAGTTAATACTTCACATATTTTTATTTTTGTTTATTTTTAAAATTAATTTTATTGAGAAATAAATAGCAATGAGACAGTTTTAAAACAGGTTAGTAGGACAGTAATACATTGCATATTATTGTCTTTGTAGTAGTTATTCATAGCTCAAGATGTAGACATGATATCTTGTCCAAACATTATTAGTACAAATCTTTATATTCATTAAATTAAGAGAAAGTAGTTGTATATCTATCCTAACTATTTTGCATGTACAGATACAAAATGGTCTTTCATTTGTATCCCCTTTTGTTGTTCAGTTTTGTCAGAGATGGGTATTCCATTGTCATTTAAATATTGTAGGTACGTGAAATGGTGATGATTAATTTCATAAAATATTTAATTTCTTTTGAACTCTTAGATTTTGTTCCTTTTAGGGACTTTTCTAACTCAGTTTGCTTGATTTTCTCAGTTACCATTTCTCCATATGTATTATGTCAGGACTCCTGTAAGTTTAGTTTTGCTCTTTTTTTCTCTTTATGCTTTTTCTTGGACATTTGTAAATTTTGTGACTTTAGTAACCATTTTTTTAAAAACAACTTTATTGAGAAACAGATAGAAATGAGACAGTTTCAAAACCGATTAGTAGGACAGTTTCAATAATTAATGCAAAGCATATTGTTGTCTTCTTAGTGGTTATTAATAGTTCAAGATGCAGACATGATATGATGGCCACAATGCTATTAGAACAAATCTTTACATTCATTGAATTAAAAGAAAGTAGTTGTATATCTATCCTAGCTTTTGAACATACAGATACAAAATGGTCCTTCATTTGCATCCCCTTTTTTTGTTTAGTCAGAGAAGGGTATTCCATTATCATTTAATTAGTGTAGGTAGGTGAATTTAGCAAACTATTCCAATATATTCCAATAGTCCATAATAGTAATAGGTTTCCCATAGAACTGGCAATGTCAGAAGTTGTTGACTTGAGCCTTTTATAGCTCAGCTTATTAATATGGCTTTACTTTTTATACTTTGTTTTTATAATTTTCTACTGGATGGTTAAGTTCTTACTAAAGCAAGAACTATATAACAAAGAATGTAACTTTTGTATCTGATGAGGATAGTCAAGTCCCCTCAGGATTTATCCTGAAACCTTGTACTGCAGTTTGTAGATCCTTGTCAGCCATGTGGATGAGTCACGGCCATTGCTTGACCAATTTGCTCTATGTGAAAAGCACATATTGTTATTTTTAAAGTAATTTTTCTGGTCTTTTCTGTGGTGCTTAATATGGAGTCTAGGGCCTTGTACATGTAAGGCAAGAGCTCCAGCACTAAGCCACATCCCCAGAACTAAGTAATTATTGACAGTGCAAGATATGGGTATTAAAATGTTCTCCAATCAATATTATCACAGACCTTCCATTTCAATGAACTAAGACTCACTAATAGCATAGCTGACTTGTTTTTTCCCCTTTTCCTTTCCATCCTTTCTCCTTTACCCCCTCCTTTTGAAAAATTTCTTTCTCTATCACAATATATATTATACATTTTACACTTTATTTAGTCTTTCAGTTTCTCACACTAGGGAGACAATATGATGTTTGCACATGAGTCTGATTCATTTCCCATATGAGTATGGACTCAAATTATGTCCATTTGCCTATGAAAGTCTCCAATTTATTATTATTATTATTTTTTTGCAGAACCAGGGATTGAAGTCAGACCCTTGCACTTGCCAGGGAAGCAGTTATTCTACTAAGCCATCTCCCTAGCCAAGCTTATTCTTTATGGATGAATAGTACTCTACTGTATAAAAAAACCACATTTTTTTTTTTATCTATTCCTCAGTTGATGGGCATTTGGGTTTTCAAGATTTAGCTATCACACTTTGTGCTGCTATAAACATGTGTTGTAGTATGATATTTTTAATTCTTCTGGGAAGATCCCAGGAGAATAGTTGGATTGAATGTCCTTTAATCCTAGCTTTTTTGAAGAATCTCCACAGTGATTTCTGCAGTGGTTGTATCATTCTGAATTCCCACCAACAGTGAAGAAGGGTTCCTTTTCCCCACAGCCTTGACAGCATTTGTTATTGGTTGATTTCTTGAGTTTAGCAATTCTTTCTGGGGTGAGATGGAATCTCAATGTTGTTTTAATTTGCATTTCTTGAATGGCTAATGATGTTCAACATTTTTTCAAATATTCATTTGCTGTTTGTGCTTCTTCATCTGAGAATTGTCTATTCATCTCAGATACATATTTTTGGGTTGGGTCTTTGAATTTTCAGGGGTCTGACTTTTTTTTTTTTTGTATTTTAGGACAGGGAGGGGTCTGACTTTTAAAAATTCTGTATATGTTCTTTATGAGTTCTAGATATTATCCAGATACCCTAGATGTCTAGGGATATATTTCAACAGTCTAAGTGCCTGCTTGAAAAGTGCAAAGTCTTGAGTTCGATCCCCATTAACACACACACACACACACACACACACACACACACACACACACATGGTATTAGTCTTTTGACTAAGGTACAGTTGGATAATTTTTTCTCACTTGTGGGTTATCTTTTAATTCTTGGTGATTTCTCTTGATGTGCAAAAGCTATTTTTAATTGTTTGTTTATTTTTGGTACTGGGCATTGAACTCAGGAATTTGCATTTTCCAGGCAGGTGCTTGTGCCACTGAGCTGTGCCTTTGACCCATAGAAGTTTTTTAATAAGGTGACATGTCATTTGTTGATTTGTTTCAATTGTTGGATATTTGCTTTGGGTTTGTTTATGAAGTTCTTGCCTAAACCTATGTCTTCAAGATTTCTGTTTACTTTCTCTTTCAATAGATTCAGTGTTTCTGTTTTATTATTTAGGTCTTTGATCTATTTTGACTTTGTTTTATGGTATGTTGATAGACATGGATCTAGTTTTAGTCTTTGGCATGTGCAAAACCAGTTTTTTTAAAAACACAATTTGTTAAAGAGACTATCTTTCTTCCAGTGAACATATTTGGCCCTTTTGTGAAAGATAAGGTGGCTGAGTGTGTTTGCATCTTCAAATATGTTCCACTGATCCTCAGGTCTGTTTTTTCCCAGTACCATGCTGATTTTATCACAGATTTGTAGTATAGTTTCAAATCAAGGATTGTGATGCCCTCTGACTTGCCTTGATTGCTCAGAATTGCTTTTGCTCTTTTACATCTCTTTTGTTTCCAAACAAATTTAAGGATTGTTTTCTCTAATTTGTGAAGTATGTGAATGGTGTTTTGACTGAGATTGCATTAAATCTGTATAAGAGTTTTGGGAGTATGGCCATTTTTACTATGTTGATTCTTCCTACCCCAGAGCAAGGAATATCTTTCTATTTTCTGATATACTCTTTGGTTTCCTTTTTAAAGAATAATTAGCTTGGGATATAGCTCAGCAGAACATCACCTGCCTGGCGAGCATGAGATCATGAGTTTGATTTGCAGTACCAAAATATAAATAAATAAATAAATAACTGAAATTTTCAGTGTATAGATCTTTATTTTTATTTGCTAGCTTGACTCCAAGATATTTAAATTTTTTTGGGTGATATTGCATAGTGTGCAGTTTTCCTAATTTTTTTCTTAGTGAATTTGTTGTATTGACATTGGTTCAGCTTATACATGTTACCTTCCAAAACATTTTTGTAAAATTTTTATATTTCCCTTATCATCATAATTCCTTATAATCCTCCAGGTCAAGGAATTGGTGAGTGTGTGTACCACATGCTCAAAATTCAACTATAAAAACAAAAAGAGAAATCTTCTACAAAATTAATTCCTCATAATAGGTTTTATTGGCAGTGTATATTATTAACTTTTTAAATATATATATATATATATATATATATATATATATATATATATATATATAATTTGGCAAAGGGTCTTGTTATGCAGCCTATACTCATAATGATCCTCCTGAGGATGTTTCATCCTCCCAAGCACTGGATTACAGGCATGCACCACCATGCCTTGTTTTGGTGACTGGCATGGTATATGGCATCGGGGATCTAATCCAGATCCTTATCCTTGCCAGGCAGGTGCTTAGAACACTGAGTTATTTCCCTGGTATGCTTTAACTTTTGAACCCTACTAGAGATGGAACAATCACTGCAGAAAGGCAATTAAAAAAAGTAAAAGAATAAAAGCAAGGAAGTGTCCTTTGGAAAGATCTTCACACTGGACAATGGAACAGATGCAGTACAGTGCTAATTTGAGATTAAGGGTATGTTTATGTTCTTTCAGAGAATGCTGAATGATCTATCTAGGTGCCAGAGTGTGCTGTCCAGCTGTATCATAGACACACTCAGAGAAGGACTTAATTTCATCCTTCAAGAGGATATAGCTCAGCTTCACAAGAGGTCTGCCTGGCAAGTGCAAGGTCCCAAGTTTGATCCCTGGTACTAGGAAAAAAAAAGCTGATAATCAGCCAGAGAGACTGGCCTGAGACATCGGGGCTGACTTTGGCGGCCTCCTCGATCCCGCCCATCCCCGCCAGGCCAGAGTGACTGGTATGAGACAGCGCCACTGGGGCTGACTCCAGCAGCCTCCTGGATCCCTCCACAAGCCCTTCAAAGTGAGTTTGAATTTGCACGACTCACCAGGCTTCCCAGATCAGTGAGTGTGTGTGATTCTGAGGGAGAGCCTTTGGCTTCTTCCCACATGCGCTACACGGATCCTGGCCCCCAAGCCCTCCAAGCCAGTGACTGGCCTGAAACCTCAGGGCCCACTCACCAGCAACTCCCAGGATCCCTTGCTCTAAAGCCCAATGAGTGAGTGTGAATTTCCTCAACATCCTGGGCATCAAAGTTGGGTGAGTGGAGAGCTCTAGACCCACTGCACCAGAGAGACATTTCCCAGTGATCGCCAGTCCCACCCCACGGCCCCAGACCCAGCGCAGCTCAGCCAGTGAATGAGGAGCTTTAGGCCTGCTGTGCCAGAGGGACCTTTCCCAGCTTTCTCCAGTTCTGGCCTGTGGCCCCAGACCCAGCACAGGTTGGATGGCCCAGCACAGCCTCCCTGTGAATAAGAACATCCACTATCCTTTTGGGAGCCCAGCAGACCCACCAAAGCCCAGGCCCTCCCACTTAGAGAGCAACCTGCCTGAGACAGGAGGGCCGACTCCTGCAATTTTCCAGATCCTTGCCCCAAAGCCAGCCAAGATAGTGGGAATTTTCACTACTCGCTCTGCATCCTGGTTCGGTTCGTGCTCGCCTGACCAGGGAACCAGCAGAGGGGAACCACAGGAGCTGCAGAAAAAAGGAACTGAACACAACAGCTAGATCCAGGCCAGGCATAACTGGATAATCTCAAACTTAATAGACTGGCACCTGAATCTCATTACATGCTAAGGTTATAGCTGCACCAAAGCTCTACACCAAAGGTCAGAGTTTAGTGCTACACAAAATGACAAGGACAAGGAGAAAAACACAATCGTAGGCCTCAAGTCCACCAGTAAGTGCAAAGGGCACTAGCTCAGTGGAAATGAATGAATTAACAGAAACAGAAGCAAAGGAACAACAGCAGAAAGGTATCGAGGAAATCAGACAAGAATTAATTCCTCAAATTAAAAAAAAGAGATATTTGAATGCATAGCATCTGAAATAAAGAATCAAATCCAGAAACATCGGGGGAGGGGGAAACCAATGCTCACCCAGAACAAGTGCAGAGAGCACCATTCCAGCTGAAACTTATGAATTAACAGTGTCTGAAGCAAAAACACAACAGCAGAAAGGTCAGGAGGAACTCAAAGTAGAAGCAATTTCTGAAATCAAAAAAGAATTCTTTGAAAAAAAAGAGAATTCTTTGAAATCATAGCATCTGAAATATAGAAACAAGTCTGGAAATATACAGAGGAAACCCAACTTGGAAGAAACACTGCAGAAAAAGAATTAATAACTACTTCTAAAGAAGACATGGATAAAAAATTGAGGAGATCAGAAATATGATGAATTCCTTGAATGAGCAATATAGAAAAGAAATAGAACGCATGAAACAGAGTCAAAGAAATATAGAAGAACTAAAAATAGCAATCACGAGTCTACAAAACCGTTTGAGTGAAAGCGAAGACAGAGTTTCAGATCTTGAAGACGCCGGTGTGGCTAATGAAAAGATGAGAAAGGATCTCTTAAAAACAATGAGAATGCAGGAAAAAATAATACATCACCTGCAAGATGACGCCAGGATGAACAATGTGAGAATAATTGGTATCAATGAGAATGAAGGAGTTAATACAAATGACATAAAAAGAATTTGGGGAGAAGTAATCTCAGAAAACTTCCCAAATATGAGGAAACAATCCAACATTCAGGTCACCAAAGCATACAGAACACCAAATAACTTCAACCCAAGTAAAAACACACTGAGACATATAATAGTTAAGATCCCAGAAATCCAACACAAAAATAACATACTGAAAGCTGCTAGAGAGAAGAAGCATATCATTTTTTTTTTTTTTTTTTTTGTCTTTTTGAGACAGGGTCTCACTACGCTGTTCAGGCTGGCCTTAAGCTCACTTTGTAGCTCAGGCTGGTCTCAAACTCACAGCAATCCTCCTGCCTCAGCCTCCCTAGTGCTGGGATTACAGGCCTGCACCACCACGCCCGGCTAAGAAGCATATCATATTAAAAGGAAAACCCATCAGAATTTTGGCCGACTTCTCTACACAAACAATGAAGGCAAGGAGAGCATAGAGCACAGTTCTTCAAGTCCTACACGAAAATAAATTCCAGGCCAGACTATTATATTCTGCAAAACTCTTTCAAGTTTGGTGGAGAAGTGAATTATTTCCACGACAAAGAACAACTAAAGAATTCCATGATAACAAAGCCATCCCTTCACAGGCTGTTGAAAGATGTTCTAGAGAGAGACCACAATGACCAGAACTCAATGAATGAGAATGGAAGGAACCCACTAAACAGGACAGACAATTAAACACAGGATGCAAAGGAGTAAACAACAGCAGGTAAATATCATGACAAACGTAAGTCAACACATTTCAGTTATAATCATCGATGTAAAAGGACTTAATTCTCCAATTAAGAGAAATAGATCAGCACAGTGGATTAAGAAACAAAATCCAGCAATATGCTGTATACAAGAAACACACTTAACTCAAAAGGACATTCATAGGCTCAAAGTCAAAGGATGGAAAACAATACTACATGCCCCAGCACCTCAGAGAAATGTGGGAGTAGCAGTTCTGTTCTCAGACAGTCTCAACTTCAAACCAAAAAGGATGAAATGAGACAAAGAAGGCCACTATATATTGTTGAGGGGAAAAATTCAAGAGTAAGAGGTAACAACACTCATAAATATCTATGCACCAAACACAGGAGCACCAAACTATGTAAGACAAATCTTAATGGACATGAAAAACCTAATATCTAAGACCACAATCTTAACAGGAGAACTTAACACCCCCTTATCTCAAAAAGATAGATGAACCAGAGAAAAAATTAGCAAGGAAATAGCAGAACTGAACCAGAGCTTGGAACAAATGGACCTGGTGGACATATACAGAATCCACCCAACCACAGCTGAATACACATTTTTTTCAGCTGCACGCAGGTCATTTTCCAAAATAGACCACATACTAGCCCAGAGGTCATGCCTAAGTACATGCAAGAAAATAGAATTATCCCACGCATATTATTTGACCACAGTGCAATGGAACTAGAAACAAATGAAAAAAGAAAGCAGAACAACCCACTAAATTCATAGAAACTAAACAACATCCTACTCAGCAATCAATGGGTCATAGAATAAATTAAACAAGTAATTCAACAATATCTACAATTCAATGAAAATTCAAGCACAACTTACCAGAATTTATGGGATGCAATGAAAGCAGTTCTCAGAGGGAAAATAATATCTATGAATTCACACATTAGGAAAACAGAACTGGAACAAATAAACACCCTAATTGTGCACCTCTGACATCTAGAAAAAGAAGAGCAAACAAAACCCAGAGCACAAAGATGGGAAGAAATCATAAAGATTAGAGCAGAAATGAATTCAATTGGGATGAATAAAACAGTTCAAAGAATCCACAAAACAAAAGGTTGGTTCTTTGAAAGTCTAAATAAAGTTGATAAGCCTCTAGCCAACCTCATCAAAAAAGGAAAGAAAAAATTCAAGTACATGCAATAAGGAATGAAAAGGGTGAAATTACCACAGACCCACTGGAAGTTCAGAAGATTATCAATTGCTACTTCAAGAATCTTTGCACTCACAGAATAGAAGACACAGAAGAAATGGACAGATTTCTTGAAGGGTACAAATTACCAAAACTGAACCAAGAAGATATAACAACTCTCAATAAACCAATAATAGCCAATGGAATATGAAACGTAATAAAAATCCTACTGAGAAAGAAAAGTCCTGGTCCTAATGGATTTAAAGCTGAATTCGACAAGAAATTTATAGAAGATATAATCCCCACACTCCACAAACTCTTCAATGAAATTGAAAAGGAAGCGGTCTTCCCAAAATCATTTCTGGAGGCAAGTAGTATACTGATTCCAAAACCAGGGAAAGACACAACCAAAAAGGAGAACTACAGGTCAGTCTCCCTCATGAACATAGATGCAAAAATGCTCTGTAAAATCTTAGCAAATAGAACACAGCAAATCATCAAGAAGATCATACACCATGACCAGGTAGGATTCATTCCAGGGATGCAAGGATAGTTCAATATTTGAAAATCTATAAATGCAATGCACTATATTAATAGACTGAAATCTAAAAACCACATGATCATCTCAATTGATGTAGAGAAAGCCTTTGACAAAGTCCAACACTCATTCATGTTCAAGGTCCTACAGAAAATTGGAATAGATGGACTCTACCTTAACTTGATAAAAGCCATCTATCACAACCCAAAAGCTCATATAATCCTAAATGGGGAAAAACTGAAATCTTTTACTCTTAAATCAGGTACAAGACAAGGATGTTCTCTATCACTCCTCCTATTCAATATAGTCTTGGAATCATTAGCAAAAGCCATTAGAAAAGAGGGAGAAATAAAGGGAATAAGAATAGGTAAAGAAGAAATTAAATTATCACTATTTTCAGATGACATGATACTTTACTTGCAAGACCCCAAAAATTCCTCCAAGAAACTACTAGAACTGATAGGGAAATTCAGTAGCATAGCAGGATACAAAATCAGTACTCAAAAGTCAATAGCATTCCTCTACACAGATAACAAGCACACTGAAAGGGAAACAACAGAAACAATAGCTTTTACAATAGCACCGTGGAAAATGAAATACCTTGGGATTCACTTAACCAAGGAAGTGAAAGTTCTTTTCATGGAAAATTACAACAGCCTAAGAAAAGAGATTGTAGATGATTTCAGAAAATGAAAAGATATTCCATGCTCCTGGATAGGAAGAACCAACATCGTGAAGATGGCCATACTCCCAAAATTGCTGTACAGATTTAATGCAATCCCTATCAAACTGCCACCAACGTACCTCCCAGACATAGAAAACTCATTCCTAAAATTTATTTGGAACCACAAATGACTTAGAATAGCAAAGGCAGTCTTGGCCAATAAAGACAAGGCAGAAGGCCTCACAATTCCTGACTTGAAATTATACTACAAAGCCACTGTGATAAAATCAACATGGTATTGTCAACAAAATAGACCTGAGGATCAATGGAATAGATTAGAAGATGGCGAAGCATCTACGAACACACTCAGCTATCTGATCTTTGACAAAGGGGTCAAACGTACTCATTGGAAGAAAGATAGCCTCTAACAAATGGTGCTGGAATACATGGCTTTCTACATGCCGAAAACTAAAACTTTACCCATGCACTAAGCTCAAGTCAAAATGGATTAAAGATCTAAACATTAAAACAGAAATTCAATCTCCTGGAACAAAAAGTAGAAGGAACTCTTGAAGACATAGGGGTGGGCAAAGAGTTCATGAACAAACATATATTCTCTCGGGAAACACTTGAAAGAATCAACAACTGGGATCAACTCTTCTTGAGGAGTTTCTGCACGTCAAAAGAAATTGTCAACAGACTGAAAAGACAACCCACAAATTTTGAAAAAATCCTAACTAATAAGCAATCAGACAAAGGTCTGCTGCCTAGAATATATAAAGAACTGAGATATAACAGGGCCCTCAGATTTAAGTATCCAATTCAGAAATGGGCATCTGAGATGAATACATACTTCTCAGAGGACAAAATTAAAGAAGCGAATAAATACATGAAAAAATGCTCCACATCGCTAGCCATCCGTGAAATGCCAATAAAAACAACACTGAGATACCGTCTCACTCCAGAAAGAATGGCTATCATAAGGAAATCAACCAACAACAAATGTTGGAGAGGTTGTAGGGAAAGGGGAACACTTCTCCACTGCTGGTGGGAATGTAGACTGGTACAACCATTGTGGAGGTCAGTGTGGAGACTCCTCAAAAGAGTAGGACTAGAAATCCCATTCAAGCCAGCTATCCCCCTACTGGGAATTTTCCCAGAGGAACTGAAAACATTGTATCATAGTGATATATGTGTACCTATATTTCTAGCAGCACAATTTGTGATAGCAAAATCTTGGAAAGAACCAAGATGTCCATCACATGAGGAATGGTTGGAAAAGATGTGGTATTTCTTTTTTTTTTTTTTTTGAACGAAAACCACAAGTCACTTTATTCAAATTAATAGCATCAAAACAGCTGGTTTATGGAGGCCACACGTGTCCAAGTGTAGCCCATCTGTGTGGCCTTCTTGGCCATTCTGAAGCGCTGAAACTACAGGGAGAGATGGAACTGAATGGTTTTACACTTCTTTTATTAGTAACACTTATGCTAAAGTAACTTGATCGGGTGACTTTCCAATTCTTCAGGGTGAACTTCCTGCTTAGAGGAGGCCGTTTGCTACC
Source organism: Ctenomys sociabilis (assembly GCA_004027165.1). Lineage (NCBI taxonomy): Eukaryota > Metazoa > Chordata > Mammalia > Rodentia > Ctenomyidae > Ctenomys > Ctenomys sociabilis. The sequence goes on from PVKA01035248.1 coordinate 19,731, forward strand.
CTGCACTGCCTCAGCACTTCTTTGAAACCTTCGTAGAGCTTTGCATCAGGCTGGTTCTGTGCGCACTCCAGAAACTGCTTGATCTCAAAGTAGCAGGGGGCCCCGGTCTCCTGTTGCTGCAGCTGAGCCCCCTGAGGCTCCTGGTAAGTGATGTCGGGCCTGGTGGACTCGCCGCTGCCTCCTCCACTGAAGCCACCTGTGATGGCATGGCCCAGTGTGTGCCCCACGGCGGAGGCCACAGCCACACCTGCTGCGGTGGTGGCCATCTGGGCCATAAGAACAGGTTGCCTTGTCGCAGAAGCAGGTGAGCCCACAGCGGAGGGCGGGGCCACCACTGGGGTCGGGGCCGTAGGGGCCAGTCTGGGGGCTGGCCGGGGCACAGATCCCATCTGAGGTGCCTGGCTGGCCGGAGAGAGCACGCGGGATGTGCGGCTTCGGCTTCCATGAGGCATTTCAACACACCACTACTCAGAGTTTAGAAACGCCAAACTCCTCAAACACTCTGGTAGCTTCTGAAGAGCAAGATGTGGTATTTCTATATAATGAAGTATTACTCAGCTATTAAGAATGATAAACTTGAAGCATTTATATTGAAGTGGATGCCACTTGAACATATACTTGCAAGTGAAATAAACCAGACACACATGTACAAATATCGTATAGCCTCCCTAGTATAAGAAGTGAAAAGAAGAAATACAAATAGAAATGTACAACAACAACAAAAAACAGTTGAATCAGATAGGGCAAACTTAATAGCATATGCTGCAGGATACTAATCAGCTTTTCTTCTGGACAGTTAACAACCTAAGTTCACAGATCAAAATTGGAGAAATAGAAGAGCCACAAGGCCAAGTCAACATTTTGGCCCTAGCTTTTCAAGGTGAGCGAAGACTCAGGATGTAGGTGAATCTGTACTGTAACATCATGAAACTCAGTTGTGTCCCTAATTTTCTGATCAAGGAGATTATAGAGCCACAGAGGAAAGAGATTGATGATGTATACTATGCCTGGGGAGAGTCACATGGAGAGAAAATTTTCTCTCAGGCTCTCACAGAGAGCAAATTGGTCAAGCATTGGGCATGACTCATTCACATGGATGACACAGACAAAGGAGTAAGGTACAGGATTACAAGGTAAACCCTGAGAGGACTTCACTGACCTCACCAGAAACAAAAACTACGTGTTTTGGTATATAGATCTTGCTCTATCTCGGTCTTAACCATCCAACAGAAAAGTATAAAAATAAGGTGTACAATGTGGGGCCATAAAAAGAAGTTGAGCTGTAAATGGCTACAGTCCACAACTTCTTCAGAAAACTCACTATTATTGTGGAATGCTGGACTGTGTTGGATTGTGTTGTCAAGTTCAGGCACCTAAATTGGTTGAATGACAATGGAGTGCCTATCTTTGACAGGTCTAGACAAAAAAAGGGGTATACAAAGGAAGAATCATGATATGTGTGTAGAAACAGTACAGTTAGGATAAATATGCTGTGCTTCTACATAATTCTATGAGAGGCAAGATTTGCACTAATGGTGGTTGAACAAGATATTATGTCGGCTTCTAGTACTATTGACAACCACTAGGAAAATAACAAAGTAGAAAGGATTAATTATTGAATCTGTGATATAATTCAGCTATAAAAAATAAGATAAGTAAACAGCTACACTCTTCAGTTACTGATAAGAGACATCTGCTATAATAATGTCTGTAAGTATAGATCATGTATGCACCTTTTACAATACCAAAACTTTATGAAAACAGTTTGCAATGTATTAATTTGTCCAATCTGTCCTGTTATGGTGTCTTAAAACTGTCTCATTGATATTTGTACTTCAATAAAATAAAATTAAAAAAAAAGCTGATAGTCAATCCTATGATGGAGACAACAACTTCTTTGGATAACCTATACTATTGTGTTTTGCTGAATTCAATCCCCTATAACAATCAAATGCCAATAGAATACCCATCTCTGACAGGACTAAACAAAAAAAGGGGAAACAAAGGGAGGATCAATCTGTGTTTGTATATACAGAATAGTTAGGATAAATATGCAGCTACTTTTGTGTAATTCTATGAGAAGAAAGCTTTGCACTAATAGTGTTTGGACAGGATATTCTGTGTACTTCTTATACTATGGATAACCACTGGGAAGATAAATGTAAAAGCTGTTAATTATTGAAATTGTACTATAAATCAGCTAAAAAAAAGATAGGTATATAGCTACCATCTGTTAATTCAATGAATAGAGGGATCTGCTCAAATGATGTTTGTAAATAGAATATCATGTCTGCACCTTATGCAACAAATAACCACTGAGAAAACAATATTCAGCATATTAATTATCAAATCTGTTCTATTAATCTGATTTGAAACTATCTCATTACTATTCGTTCTTCAATAAAATTATGAAAAACAAAATAAAATAAAATAAAATTAAAAAAATAAGGTAAAAGATTACAACAAAAAAATTAAGACATATTGAAAGTAAGCATTAAAGTTTAATTATTTGACCAGTTATGCATTATTTATCTCTACTAATCTGAACAGATGTGATGATGGAAATATGTAATGCAATAACCATTGTTTAATTTTTATTCCTCTTTTGAAATTCTGTACCAATTGCACTGTCAGTTGTTATTCAGTGTCTTTGTTTCTATTATTATTTTTTCTCTTTAAAATAAAATTTAGGCTCTCGGGTCAAGATGGCGGGCCGACCGGCTGTTGCAGCATCGAGCCAGTGGCTGGAAGGTATTCGGAAGTGGTATTACAATGCTGCAGGATTCAATAAGCTGGGCTTAATGCGAGATGATACAATATATGAAGATGAAGATGTAAAAGAAGCCATAAGAAGGGTTCCAGAAAACGTTTATAATGACAGGATGTTTCGCATTAAGAGAGCCCTGGACCTGAGCATGAAGCATCAGATCTTGCCTAAAGAGCAGTGGACAAAATATGAGGAGGATAAATTCTACCTTGAGCCATATCTCAAAGAGGTTATTCGGGAAAGAAAAGAAAGAGAAGAATGGGCAAAGAAGTAATCATGTAGTTGAAG
>PVKA01035249.1:0-22778 GCA_004027165.1 Ctenomys sociabilis
AGGGAGGGAGGGAGGGAGGGAAGGAAGGAGGAAGGGAAGAAAGGAGGGAGGGAGGGAAGAGGAGTCAGAGACAAAAATGCACCTTCACTGCTGATCAATGTGACAAAAGGTGGCAGGAGAAGGACAGACACCCTCAGGCAGAGGCGTTTGTGACTTGCCCCTGTCACCTGCCTCCTCAGACCAGGCCTCGCTGTAGAGGAGCACAGTCAGCTGCAAACTCACCACAGGACTGATCCACAGTTGAACACAACACCCCCAGGATCCAATCATCTTCCAATACACAAGACTTTGGGGGACATTTTAGACCTAAACCACAGTGGTTTCCTTTAGGAAGATCTTCCCAAGATCCACTTTGTCTCCCTCCAGCAAGAGAAGCTCAGGCCCCAGGCTGAGTAAGCCTGGGTGATTACAGGGACCAACACTCACACCCCCTGCTCAGTCCTCAGACACCTGAACTCAGCAGTGGGGAGGGGAATGGACTTCACACCCCAGCCTTTTACTCACAGTCACACACCCCTCCCTCAAACAGGGCATCTCTTTCCAGGGCTCAGTCACGTCCAGTTTTCAGGAAGAAACATTTGGGTTTCCTACGTGGGTACACGTCTCTCTCACAAGCACCTCTCTAGGAGTGTCTGTCCCTCTCCTGCCACCTTCTGCTGAAATAAGCAGGACTGAAGTGACCCAGTCGGTCCAGGGCCACTGAGGCAGGATGAGCTGGGGCATCGCCACCAGCAGCCAGCAGTGCTGGCTCACCTCACCAGCCCAGTGTAAGGCAGCACCCTCAGGTCAGGAGCCCCTCGCTCTGGCTCCGAGGAGCTCCCTGCCTCGTTCATGTGAGGAGCCTGCAAGGTGAGCCCCTCCAGCCCCAGCAGGTCTGGAAGCAACACAGAACTCAAACTGGAGCGGGGCCAGGGGCTCAAGCAGCCCGATGGAGCCTGGTGACAACCACAGAGGGAGGAGCTTAGCCCCATTTCTCAGACTGCAGGGTGGAGGCTGTGGAGCCCTGGCTGCAAAGTGGTAGGAGTGAGTATAACTCTATGGGGTTCTACCCCTTTAGTGCTATACCCACCCCAGAACCCAGATTGCACCCCCAGAGCTAGACTCTGCCTTCAGATGCACCCCAGAGTGTGAGGAAAGAAGGGGCCAGGGGTTGTGCTGGGGGAACGGACGCATAATAGAAGAAGCCGCACTCCTGGCCCTGATTTATTTACAGATTACTGCTGCCAACAGGTTCCCGCTTCTGCTTCCCAGCAGCGGCTCCCTCTCAAATGCTGAATTCCAAATGCACAGAAAAATAAATATTTTAAGGCTCGGTGGCCTGAGTCACCGGAGTTTGGTGGCAGCTAATGCTCTGCAGCTGGCCCTGCCCACAGGCCTGCTTAGCATACAATTAAGATGCAAAGTACCATCCCCCACATGTTCCCTTCCAGGCTTCTCTCTCCCTCCAAGGCCCTGCTGGATTAAGAAGCCCCTGGAACAGTGGGGAGGTGCTTTTTCTGTTACTCTCATTGGCCAGAGTGCCAGCCTGGGTTATGGGCTTGGCTCGGAGCCTGGCCTGGGCCGGGACTGTAGTCCTCAGCTGCCACCTCCTCCTGGCTCTTGCATGCCATGCCTGCACCACCACACACACAGACCTACAGACAAAAATTCCACTGTGTCTCTACTGACAACCAAGCTCTTACGCCTGCTGGCCTTGGTTGACAGAGCCAGGACCATGACCTCCAAGCTGGACCACCTGATGGCCCTGAACTTCTGCCTTCCTCGTCTTCAACTCCCATCTCCAGCCCCTGGTCTCTTCTACTTCCCCCAATAGCCATGCTTCTTCCTGCTTCAGGGCCTTTGCACCATTGTTCTTCTTTCTTCCGAGCTGTGTACAGCGGGCACCTAGTCAGCCTTCAGCACGGCTGCTGCAGAGAAGGCTCCGCAGAGCTCCTCTTCTGACCTGAGCACTGTGTGTGGCCCGCCTGGGTGCACAAGGCACCTGTTGGTGGAATGAGGGAAGGAAGGAATGGCCCCAGTCTCGGCCACCTCCTCTTGTGCTTTCCCTGCAGCTGAGAGGTCTTGAGGCACTGGTGCTGACGGGCCTCCTCGGACAGCTGGGCCAGCATGTGAAGCAATTCCTGGATTAGACATCCTCCTGCTACAGCTGGTTCCAGCAGGGCAGGGAAAACAGAGGCAAGCACCTGTGGTTTCCGAACACAGGGGACACATAGATGTGTGGGGTACAGGGAACAGGCAGTAGGTGATGGGGAGGGAGTGCTGATGGCTACAAAGAACACAGAAAGGAACCAGCCAACAAGGAGATGGCAGAAAGCAAGACCAGAGAAGAGACCCCACTAACTAAGCACGAAGGACTGCACAAAGGAAGGATTGTTGTATAACAGAATCATCATTTACTAGGGTTGTTATCCGATAAGAACTAATACAAGAACAAAGCACTGCACTTCTTGTACAACCACAAAGTAAATTACAGACCAATACAGTGAGGCAGCCCCTAAGGAAACCGAGTTCACCCTGAGGCTTTATCACTCGGAGTACAGTGTGTAGACTGAAGGAGGTGATTTTCTCCCTACATCTGCTCTGATACAGACTTCCCTGGAGAGCTGCACTGTTCTCCTCACATGTTGGGAGTTCTACCAACTTGTAAATATGCCAAGGAAATAGCCCAACCTCATGAAGGGGGTGAAGCTGCCCAGCCAGTAGGAAAGAAAACCTAGAAAGCCTTGACCTTCATACAAGACTCCAGGCGCTGTGTGGAAGTGAGCTTGGCGTGGTGCAGAAGGAGGACATGAGTTCCAGGACTGTGTGACCAAAGGATAGTAGTAACCCTCCTGCCACTAGAGAGTGACTGGCCTGAGGCCACCATGGAGAGGTGATGGGTGGGTCTTGAGAGAGCTGGGGAACTCTTTAGAGAATGGGGCTCCAACCCCCAGCCTACAGAATCAGGAAACACTGTCACAGAAGCACTGTGTGGGGTCCCTGGAGGGCACTGGATGCACCCTGCAGGCCATCAGCTGGAGGAGGGGCTCCTAAACAGACCATGGGTGCAGCATGGAGCCCCAGCCTCCAGAGTGAGTGGTCAGCCTGGGGCCTGGCGGTGGGAAAGCCAGCAGAAAGGCCGGCCCAGAGCTCCAGGGGCCTGGCTCCCAGCTCGCCCGTCCTGCCCTGTGTGTGACTATGTCCTGTGAGCCATGACCTCAGCATGCCACATACACGTGTGAGCTGTGTGTAGATGTGAGGGTTCTGCATGCATAGGCTGTGGCAGGACCAGAGTGCAGGTGCGCCTGCAGGGAGACGAAGCCACGAAGCCACACCCTCCGGCCACCCCCCCACCCCCCGCAGCACAGGCAGCCTCCCTGTGTGCATCAGCTGCTCGGGACCTGGGGGGACTGGAATGGCCAGCGCTGCGGAGAAAGAGTATCCCTGGGCAAGGGGACAATGGGCCAGCAGACCTTCCTGTCCACCACATGGGCTCTGGCTCCCAGGTCAGCTCTGCTTCTCAGCACAAGCAGGTCACTCATCCTCTCCGGAGGAGCTGGGCACTCATCGCTAGGATGGCAATAGGGGCCAACTTCCGGGAGGCTGCACTGCAGGGGCAGCTGAGATCAGAAGAGTAATGTGCCAAGGACCCTGGGCCACCCAGTCACCTCAGATGCCAACAGGGCAGGAGATGAGCCTGAGATCAGGGTGCACTGGGAGAAGAAATGACAGGACTACCCGTGAGCAAGACAGCCCTGGAAATGCCCCCGCTACTGGGTGGAGAGATGGAGCTAGGCCCAGGGTGCCAGAGTCAGCCGCCCAGAGAAAAGCAGAGCCCAGGCCCAGGAGATCCTTGGCAATAAGGGGGAAAAGTGGGAGGCCAGACTTTCAATGCCTCTGTGGCTGAGCTCTTGAAGTGTGCCAGGAGGCCCTGGGGGTTAGCTCAGAGCCAGCACATCCAGATCAGGAAATATCACCCAGAGGCAGAGTCAAGACTGCTGGGAGCCAACAGGGTCTGCTTCCCGTGAGTCTCCAGAGGATGGAGCATGTGGACAGAGCCATGTGGTCTCAACAGCCCAGAAGCTGCATGCAGAGCCCCCCGTGGGTTGGGTGCAGGGCACAAGAGGCAGCTCAGGGCCTCCTTGCTCCATGGTCTTCTCACAGCTGCATTGGTCTCATCAAACAGGTGAGGTATCACCCAGCTCTGGGGATCACTGGGAAAGGGTGAGGTGGCAGAGTGAGGGGGATATGCTGGGCCATATCACTAGTGTGGGCACACACTGGCACTCCAGAGAGGCTCAGTGTGCCCCGCTGTCCCTGGGGACTCCGCCCTGGCTCACACAGAGGTGTTAGGACTCCTTCGTATGATCATCCAAAGCATGAATGAGGCCAGATACCAGTTCTACTACTTCTCAATGATATCTGGGAAAAGAGGAAAGCAACGCCTTGCCCTGGGGCTCAGCTAATGGTAGCTGTGAACGTTGCTGCTGGTGTAGGAGTGGAGGTGGTGAGCCCGCCTCCCGTGATCACCTACACCCACGTGCATACACGTGTATGTGACCACACACATGTACATGACAGGAGGAGCCAGGAGCAGGCTGCGTGGTTCAGCACAGCAACCCTTCTACCTGCTCAGGGCTTTCTACACAACACCAGCTGAGAAACCACAGCTTGCCGTCGGCCGAGAGGCAACTATTTGAGTTCAGCACTCAGAGCCCTCAGCTTATCTCTGACCTTGTTCCCCAAGTCCAACCCTTGGCTGGCCCCTGCTGGATCTCAGAGACTGAGGCCTTTCTGGAGCTGGGCCTGGCCCTGGCTACATCTGCCCTTAAATTCTCCCTGGATGACACAACCCCTCCTCAGATGGGAAGAGCACCTCGCCTTGTATCTCACCCCCAGGGAACCCTGAGCTGGCCCAGAGCCAGAGGCCACAGATCTGCTCCCCTTAGCAATGCTTCCCCACACACACACCAGATGCCCCCTCAACTGCTCCTCTCCTCCCTCTCCCCTGCAGTGTTCTTTGCAGGGCAACAAAGCCAGCAAGATGTCCCTCTTCCTAGGGATGTGACCTTTCGTGACTTTCCTTCCCTCTGCATCTCTGTTCAGCGTCTATGCTATGGGAGTGACCATCCTTGATCGGCCAGTACAGGGACTATGCTTCCAGGGTGAGCTCCTTGGCTACTCACCACCTCTGACCCAACCACAGCCCCTAAAAGTCATGAAGAGGTTGACCCTGCACGGGCTTGGCTTTCACACTCACTCCTGCCTCATCTGGCTCTCTCCCCTATAAATGCAGCCCCACTCCCCAGGAGTGTGCCTCCTGCTTCATGTCCTGCCCTAGGCACCCCCGTCCCATTCTCAGGGTCCAGGTGGCTGATCTACCAGGGGACTTGGAAGAGAGATGGCCTCTGGGCTAAGGGGGGAGTTCCTGCACCCCTAGGTGGACTGGTGCATGAAACATAAACACACATCGATGGTCCTTAATTTCCCCAGGGAAGAATCCCCGTGCTTTCAGAACAGGGAGGGTAGCAAATCTGAATCCCCTCCTACTCTGGGAGTGGCCTCGCTGGAAGCCCCAGGAGCTGCCTCCACTGTACAAAGTGCTGTTGCCACCTACAGTCCTCCCCAGGCATCTCCAGGCCCCACTGCTGCTCAGCCCCAGCCCCAGCCCCACCCCCAGCTGAGCCCCCAAAGGGGTGCAGGATCAGAGCAGAGGGAGGAGCACGACAGGAGAGGTCTGGGCCTTATTCTACTGGGCTGATCACAAGCATTGGGTCTCAGCTCCAGCTGGATGAAGAACTTCTGTATGTGACCCCAGGTAAGCCCCTCCCCGCCTCAATCTCAGAACAAAGGTGCACACACATGTGCACACAGGCACTTCCTGGCTGGGGGTCTCTAGGGCTCAGACTTCGTGGAAAATGGGAATGTTTGCTGCCTGAGTCCCAGTCACCCACTGCTTGCAGTAGACCTAGAGCCAGGGCTCTAGCATTCTGCCTCTATGCAATGGACACAGATGAAACACCTGGCACAGTGGCTGGGCTGCAGAGGGTCCCCGGTGGGTGCGAGGTCTACCGCTACTGCATGCACAGAAGAGCTGAGGAGGGCTTCATTTGGGACCAAATAATCCACAGGTGCTCTCCTGTGCTCCAATTTACCTCCGTGTGATCTGCCAAAAGCTGATGGGGGTGGAGGTGGGGGGCTCCCATCTCTCTAAACTGCAAGAATTTGGGTCACACGTTGGAAACCCTAGCAACCAGCTTCAAAATGACTGGGGAGGGGTGCTGTCACATCCCCGCTATCTCCACCTTCATAATGACAGGGTCCTAGACTGCAGCACGTGAGGACAGCCACCTGTACCTTCCTTTCCCTGAGAACTGCCTTGGGGGGGTGGGCAGTGCACCCCACTGCCCAAGTGTCCACATTTAGTCTACAGGACCCAAGCCCTGATTGGTGGGGCTCATCCCACCTTGGCTGCAGGGCCCCCCGCCCAGGCTGCAGCTGTTCTAGCCCTTCTATCCTCACCACCACCCTCCAGGATCTGCCGCGGGCTCCCTGATTGCTAATTTAGACTTTCCTGCCATCCCACACAAGGGAATCAGGGGAAATCAAATTACCGAGTTATTCACTCTTTTTGTACAGCTGATGGGCTGATTAGCTGTCAATCAGGGCCGACATTAACATCTGACACTGTGTGCATAACAATTACCAGTCACATTAAGGAAACCTTTCCCTTTCTCTCTAAAGGGAGGGGTGGGGTAGACAGGAGAGAGGGGGAGGTTGAAGCAGGCTCTGAAGGGAGAAGCAGGAAATTCAATCAGCATAATTAGCTCAATCAGAGGAGAGCATCGCTTCACCAGCTGAGCGGAGCTGCCGCCACAGCCAAAGCCCGGAGCTGACCAGCTGCTCTGGAGCCTCTGCCCACCCTGCCCTCTAGCGAGGGCCTGGTGCGCTCCGACAGACACCGCGTGGGCCAAGCGGGCTGCCCCGCTAGTCAGTCAACCCTTTGGCCCCGCCTTAGACATGGTTTGCTCCAATCAAACGGGCCCATTTCTGCCTGCTGCTCTGGGGTTGGCTCTGACCGAGAGTTCAAGGGATGTTGAAAGAGTTGGGGTTTGAGATGGGAGGAATGGAAAGGTTCAAAGGCGCCCACGTTTATGACCTCGGGAAAGGGACTTCCGCTCCCTGAGGCCGGCGCTGACCGTCCTGCTGCTGTCCGGCTCTTTCCACAGCCCCAAGGAGCCGTCTTTTCCTCTGGCGCTGAGCACCCTCGTGGGTCATTGGGCTTTGTCCCGCTGAACTGCCCACCGCAAGCCCCTTCCCACTTTGCTGTCAGCTTCTGCACATCCTCCAGTTTGTTGCTGCCCCTGAGACTAACCAGTGCTGCCAGCAGGTATCACCAGCTTGACATTTGCAGGCTTCAGTTTCCATATCTGTAAATAAGACTTTCTGTCTGGGCTGTCCAGCCAGCTTTGTGGGTCTCTCAGCCCAAGAAGTCTTTACTCTCTCAGAGAGGGAGTGTGCTCAGAGCTCCTTCCTGGGCTGGTCAGCCACACTCCCCAGGCCGTCCCTGTAGGGCTCCCTTCGAGATCGACCATGATGTCCTTGGAAAGAGTGGAGCTTGCCACTGTCCCACATAATGATGGCTAAAGCCTGTTTGCTCAGCTTCCCAGGCAGGGGCCATCTTGTTTGTTTGCCTTCTTGTGACCAAACACCACCTCAAGAAGGGTGACCCAGGTTCAATCCATAGTACCGCCTGCCATGCAGGCCCTGAACCTGGGGGTACACGGAGCCAGCACCAAAACTGGGTCTGGTGGTGCATGCCTGTAATCGCAGTGCTGGGGAGGCTGAGACAGAAGGATCACTATGAGGTTGAGCTGTGTAGTGAGAATGAAAAAATAAATAATTTAGAAAGAAAGAAAGAAAAAAGAAAGATTCCTGGTCCATACAACTCTGGAGGCTGGAAGACCACGATCAAGTTTCACGTGGGCAGGGACAGCTTCTCCTGAGCCCTCTCCCCTTGGCATCCAGGTGGCACCTCCTCTCCAGGTGCCCTCTTCTCTGTGCAAGTGTCCTCAGTACTTCTCTGTGTGTCTTAGGCCCCTCTTCCAAGGACACTGGCCAGATTGGATCAAGAATCCCTATAAGAGGCTCATTTCAACTCAGTCGTCTCTTTAGAAACCTTGTCTTCCAATACAACCATATTCTGAGATACTGAGGCTTAAGGCTCCAACATACAAATGTCTGGAGGACAAATTTCAGCCCACAACACCCAGAGAGTAAACAGTGGTGATGCTGCTAACGGCTAACACTGAGCAGCAGGACTTCACCCCCGGCACAGGCCCGTGTGCCTGACATGACTGTCATGTGTTCCCGGAGCGGAACAGCTATTTTTATTGACCCAGCTAAGCAGATGGGAAAACTGAGGTATGGGGAGGTGAATAACCTGCCCATCTAATAACCAGCAGAGCCAGAGTCACACCCAGGCACCTGGCTACCGAGTGAGTCTGTGTTCTCAGAAACCACATGACATCCCTGTCTCTCCTGAGGTCTGTAACAGCTCCAACACTGCCCTTGAGGGCCCTGTGTCCTGCTCTCAGGGAGCGAGCTGTCCGTCAGCCTCAGATCCACGGCCTCTGTGGCGTGGCATCTCAGGTGATGTTGACGTCAGCACCTGTAATGGACATCTTCACCCCAGAGAGCCGAGACACCGTCTGGGAGGCTCTGCACGTGGGGGGGCAAGGAGTGGTCTGACCTAATAGCTGCCCGCACCCACGGGACGGTGACCAGGCGCCAGGCACTCGGTCCTCACAGCAGCTCTGCCGTCCAGAGTCCAGGTGTGTGGCCATGCTCTGCCCACCCCACCTCCAGGAGGATTTAGTTGAGCACACCCAGGGGCACTTCAGGGCCAGAACAACTAATTTTCTTAGGCCTTCTAAAGCAACTCGTTTACTCACTTGCTGAAAAGTTTATTTTCTAGTAACTACCACATGGCAGGCACTGTGACAGGTAGGAGTGGGGAGAAAACCACAGGAAGGGTTCCTGCCCTGGCAAAACTGATCATCCAGGGGATTCAGACAGGTATAGAAATGTAAAAATATGATCATTCCTGGTAGCAACAAATGCAATAGGGAAATAAGAGTCAGCAGGTGGGGCAGGCGGTGGAGGTCTCCCTGAGGAGGTGACATCTGAACTGAGCTCTGAGATTCAGGAATGAAGGGGAAGAGCAGGAGGGCAGAGACACCGCAGCAAGTGCAAAGGCCCTGAGGTGGAGCCAAGGATCAGGCTAAAGGCCGTCCTGGCCGAGTGGAAGGGCAGGCATCTGCAGGAGACAAGGAAGGAAGTTTTCCACCTGATTTGCTTTCACAGCCCCAGCAAAGAAAAGTGGAATTTCCTCCCGGTGACAATGCAAATCCTTCTGACTATGCCTTAAATCTGGCTGTCTTGCTCTGTCTTCAGAGCAAGCTGAAATCTGAGGACCTTTCCTGTCAGACAGCCCCCTTCCATCCGGGAAGCAGGAGCTGTCCTCTCCCCAACCACTCCCACAGGGCACTTAGAGGTATCAGGGTCTGAACTGGAGCCTCAATCAACTAAAGACAATCTCTTCTGGGGCTTTCTGCTGCTCCCTCCCTCTGCAGGCCGTTGAGCATGACAGGGAACATTTCTCACCCAAAGTCCCTTTTTGTTCCTGTCTAAATACACTCATAAATCCTTGCCTGATCCCAGAAGCAAGGCCCTGTGTTGAAAACAAGAAAGGTCAGGAGACCCAAGGAAACTTTCCATGCTTCTCTGATCCATTTTCCTCTCCCCACCTTCCCAGCTCCCTGCCCCAGGAGCAGAAGAAACTGGACTCTTCTGTCTCCCGGCCCCCAACCAGCCACATACCACAGGGGAAAGTCCCTGCCCTAGGAAATAAGTGACCCAGGGGAATCCCTGCTTATTGCTTTTTCATTCAGCAGCTATTTATGAATGCATACTCTGCTCCAAGTGCTGTGCCGGGCAATTAAATCAGTTCCGATTGGTTAAGAAAGCAGAGACTGCCATGCTTGGTGGCTATAATCCCAGCTATTAGGGAAACCAAGGAAGGAAGGTCACAAGTTCGAGGTCAGCCTGGGGAAGCCCTGTCTCAAGATAATAATAATTATTATTATAATAGTAATAATAATTTTGAAAGTTAAAGAGTTAGAGATGTACATTATTGCTTCCAGAAAGAAAGAAAGAAAGAAAGAAAGAAAGAAAGAAAGAAAGAAAGAAAGAAAGAAAGAAAGAAAGAGAGGGGGGGGTGGGAAGGGAGGGAAAGGGAATGGAGGGGAGGAGAAGAGAAGGAAAGGGAGGGAAGGAGAGGGATAGAGAAACCACTCAGGGTATTTCAATCAGTAAAAACTGGGTGCAGGGGATTGTTTAGACAGAGTTGTGAGGCCAAGATAACCCCCACCCACCCCCAAGTTCCAAGAACTGGCCATTACCAGCACCCCTGGAAATGGAAGAATGAGGCGTAGAGAAGATGATTTTACCACACTCCAGAGGCCAGAGCTCCCTACAGGGAGCTAGACTACAGGAGAGACTGCCCAGGGGAATCTGGAGCCATACAGGTAACTGTCTGGCAGGAGGCACAATAGCTGCCAAAAGCACTGCTTCAGACAGAGAAAAAGGTCCAAAAAAAAAAAAAAATCCCTCTTTGCATCTTCTAGACTCCTTCCAGGGTCCCTTATTGGCCAAAGTCAGCCAGCAGCTCAACAGAAACCTTGCAGGACACGGCGTCAGGACTCAGCCCCTCCACCATAATGGAGTGGAGGTGAGGAGAGGAAAGGGTGGGTCTGGGCAGGCCCAGCCAGCAAGTGGCCAGTGACCAAGAGGAAGGGTCCAAGGAAAAGCGGAATCAGAGTCAGAGATGCTCGGGTCCTGCAGACTGTTCAGCTAGCAGCTAGCTGCTAAGGTACTTGAGCAGCACAACCAAGACATTGGGGCCAGCCTACAGGACCTTGAAGGCTAGGCGCAGCATGTGGACCGGACTTTATCCTTTAAGTGACTGGGGTCCTACTGGGTCTCAACCGTAGACTGAGAGAAAGATGAGAGACCACAGGTTGGGAAGGGAGACAAGGACGAGTCTTTGCCATGCTCCCAGTATTGAGGTAGAGTTAGGGCTGTTACTGCAGAGACTTGGAGGGCAGAGGGTGCAACAGAGCTTTATAGGATGTAGAGCTGGCTAAGCAGTTGACAGTGGACTGTCTGAGAAGCACAGAGAGGGAGAGAAAGCGCCGAGGGGACGTTCAGCATGAGCTCCAATCCTTCCTCTCTACTTTCTCCTTCCTCTAGGGCCATCTGTGGGAGAGGCCTGTGCCTACCTCCCTCCAGGCAATCTCCCTTTCTTCTGTCACATCAGAATCCCCAGGGCTCAGCTGGACAACGACATTCTGGAGCCCACACCGTTACCTAGCGTCCTTTGCAGTTGGGTCCGCCCACATGCCTAAATTCCAGCTACGGCGAGGAACAAGAAAGCCCCATGTGCAGTCGTGTGGGACAACCTTGTCTAAAAGCAGCTGATCTATACTCTGCGGCCCCTCCTTTGCCTCCATTCTCAACTGTGCTGCCTGACAATAGGCATGATGGGTAGAGCTTTGGCCAGGACTTTAGAGTATTAGAACGCCCTCACTCTCCAGTGATAATTTTCTCCTCAGCAGCCCAATGATATGGGCAATATCAATCCACCCAAATTATAGATAAGAAGACTGAGTCTCTGTGAGCTTTGGTCCCTTTCCAAGGTCACACAGATGCCGATGGTACAGATGAGAACAGAACTTGGAATATTTCAATCCAAATGCTCCAGCATTCTTACAAGTGTTTGTCTTTTCTTTTGAGGGTGCATTTCATATCCTTCCTGCTTCTTTCTGCCCGACACAGGCTTCTAGCAATAATAATGGCCTCAATAATACGGATAATAATGAGAACACTGAAGTTGGTTCTTTTGTGGAACTGAACAGCTTCCCATTATTTTTATCAACAAATTAGTCTTAGTTGCACTGTGGCCTCATTTAGGTGGCATTTGGGAAAAAGAAGAAGGTCCCCAACATGTCGAGATATAATTTGATCAACACAACAACTGAAAGAGGAAAAAAAATCAGTATATGTGTATATCCCACAGAGAGAGCTGAATTTTATCATCTGTCCTCTTAACTCCACTCTCTGTAAAAGACAAATCACACTGTGGTGGCTCTGGGTTCTGCCTGGCCGGGCAGCCACCAAGCCGCCAGTGACACTTGCAGTTGCATTTGCTCCTGCTGCCAGGTGCAGTGAGGGGGTCACGTCAGTGAGAGAAAAAAGAGTCACTTGGGTCAGCCAGGTGAGGGCTCAGAACCCTAAGTCATGTCATGCCACTCCTCAGCCTGACAGCTGTCATTAGTTTCCCTTTCTACTTAGAACAAAAATGAGGTGTTTACCATGGCCTCCTGGGCCCTGCATGATCTGGCCCTTACCCACCCTGCTGCCCACCTCACTGCCAGCCCCCTGTCCTGAGCTTCTGCTGCTCCGGCCACCATATATATGCCAGGATGCTGCTGCCTCAGGGCCTTTGCACTTGCTGTTCCCCCACCTGGAAAACTCTCCCAGATAGCTGTGCCCCTCCTTACAGTCGGCTCTTGAATAAGAGAAGCCGCTGCTGCTCCCTGCAGCTCCTTTTTTGCCTGCCGTCTTTCATCATGTGAATCATTACTTGCCGGTTCACTATAAACACATTTGTATTTTTTTATTGGCTTGTCCCTCCAAAGCCTCATACAATCATAGGCGGGGCTTTTTCAAAAGAAGCTGGATCTAGAGTGTGTGACACTGGGACTAATTCATGGTGCAGTGCTAAATAAGATTAAAGGCTCTAGGATTAAGGGTGTGAGCGCTACCTGCCCTTAGGGTAAGATAAACTGGGTAGAAAGAGGCCTGCAACTTGTCATTTGTTGCTTGCTTGCTTTTTGCCTTTTCTGCCTGCCATGAATTCCTCTGCCATGTGCCACCCTGCCTTGGACCCAACTGATTATGAACTGAAACCTCTACAAATTGTACTGAACACACCTTCTTCCTTTAATTTTGGGTCTCATCCATTTTGTTTCAGGAATGAGAAAAGTAAGACCCCTTCCTGCAAGTAGAATAGAATACCATGAGGGCAAAGCTGTCTCTGGATTGTTCCGTGATTTCTCTTCATACCCACAATAGTGTGTGGAACGCGGTAAGTCCTCAGTGAGGACCCTTAAGGAAAGGAGGGAGAGAGGGAAGAAGAAAGGGGGGAAAGAAGAGAGGAGGAAAGAGCAGAAAGCCGAAAGGAGAGAAGTTGGCGAGCGTTGGTACAGAGGGTATAGGGCAGAAATTATTTCTGAGGACCAAACAAAATGAAATTCAACGAGCAGGCTTGGAGTTAGGCACAAGGAAGTACTTCTAGCCCTTACAGAAGTGAGTGCCTGCAGTAGATGCAGGGGCACCAGGACCTGCCGGTTAGGAAGTGTCTGGGCCGGCATGTGACATGAAGGAGGCTGCCTGGTTTTCCCCAGGCGGAGTACAGAGGGCCCAGCCCAGTCTGCAATCTGTGCCCCCTGCAGAGAAACCCAGGGGCCCACTGAGGTGAGAAGAGGAGACAGTGCTTTGCTCCTGTCTCCCGACAAAGTTACAGAAGAAATCTCGAGTAGTGAATCATCCCTCTTTACAATCAAGCAGTTTTTAAAATGGAAAAAGGAAAAGAGACACGGAGAGAGGGAGCGAGTGGGGCATGATCGCCTGCCGGCTCTCTTTCCCAGCTCGCGGCAATCAGCCCTGGGATGTGTCTCATCTCGCATGAGCTGCTTGCCTGATTGAGGGAGCTAATTGCTGGGCTGACACAGCTTCCAGGGAAAATATGCGTAGACAAAAAGTGCCCAGCGCGCTCTCCAGCCGACGACGGATCCACCCGCGCCCACCTGCGGAGGCTCAGGACCCCGGAAGGCTGCGTCATCTGTGAGGATCCCAACTCCTTCCCCCCAGGGAAAGGACGGTGCCAAGCAAACCTCAAGAAGACTTAGGGGGTAGTGGGAAGGGGGAGGACGACGACCAAGACGACCACGACGGAGACAACGACAGCACTGGCCAGAGCTCCAATAGCAAGTTCACAGAAGCGGGACACAAATGGCCCAAAGCCTAGGAAGGAAGGCTCAAGCTCGCTTACAGTCGATGAAACCATGTTGATTATAACCATGGGTCCGTTTTTTTAGTTGATCACATTAGGAAAGGATTGGGGTTGGGGAATGCTCACACAAGCTTGAGTCTTTAGGGAGGCAGAGATGACACTGGACAGATTTCTTCATCAATGGGGCTTTATCATTAAGCTGCCTGGGGAGAATCGGTCATCAGCAAGCCACTTTTTGGCTATGCCGGCAGAGTCTGGTAGAAACAGAGCAATGGCTTAGCCTGCTCTTGCCAAGCCCCAGGCACCTGCCTTCTCCTTGCCTGTGTCCACCAGGGTGTTACCAGAGAAGAGAACACCCCTCCCCTCGGGGCTCCAGTGTGCTGCCTCCATCCTCTGGCCACCCTTAGAGCCGTTCTGGGACTCTTGCCACAGTTTCAAGCCTAACGCACTATGCAAAAGCAAGTGGTGTGGTCTCTCCCAGCCTTGCATCCAAGTCAGACCCACTCGGGCAGAGATAGGTTCTGCAGATGCCGTCAAGAGCTGGCACATTCAGGCTGCCTGTCCTGTCTCATAAAATCATAACATTCACCTCATGAAAGGATGTAGTGACGCTGATTGTCTAGTGTGACGATGCTGAGTGCGGAGACTGACACAAATTCCTAGAGCGTGACTTAACGAATCCCCGACGTACACTCCCTGGCACTCGTGGGAGTCAAGAGGAAAGAAGAAAAGCTTCTGCCACTCTGGTACTACATATCTCTCAAGACTCCCCGCTGCCTTTCCTAAAGGAGACCAGGCCATCGGTGGATGGGGACTGCGAGGCATCTGTCAGCCTCTGTCTGTTGGCAAACAGGGTCCGTCTGTATTCAAGGTCAGCATTCCTGCAGGGTGCTCTTGCCAGCGCCCTCTGCTTCTCCTCGAGGGATGGGGCTTGTGGAGCTGTCAGACTTGGCCCAGACAAAGAGTAGGGGAGCTATCCAGCCTAAGCCCTGCACCCTAACTCAGCCTGGTGCCAGAGTCCTGAACCTGGTGCCCTGGGTCACGCTTAAGTTACTCCTCATAAAGTGGTATGTTGGTTGCAGTTCAGCTACAGTCCCTTCTGTGTTACTCTTTGAGAACCTCAGAGGCAGGTGACAAATGACCCAGAGGGCAGGATTCCCGCATTCCTGACACTGTCTCCTTCTGATTCATCTATATTCCACTCTGCTCCCTGATTTTTTTCACCTTTAATTGAAAGATAACCTACCTAAATTAAAGCGTATACAATGTATTTGTTTTCATTTACAGATTGATTTTTTAAAATTTTTCCGTGCATCCATATGGCTGCCACCAAAATCAAGAAAAGAAATTAGGCATCCTTCCTGCCTTTGCACTTCCTGTTTCCCCTCAGAGGCAATCACTGTCCTGATTTTAGTAAAAATGTTTTACCTGTTCTTGAAATTCCTATACATGAGACCAGACAAAACATATTTTCTGGCTTTTTTCACTCAGTGTAATTCATCTATACGGTTGTAGTACCAATAGAGCATTCTCTTTTGTTGCTGTATTGTATTCCACTATATTGAAATGCCAGTTTATTTATTCATTTACATAATGGTTGGTATTTAGATCCTTTCTAGCTTGAGGCTATGATGAGTAGAATATAGGCAAATGTTCTTTTTTCTCTTTCATTTTTTTAAATGGCCTCCCAGTAAATTGCCCAGGCAGCCTCAAATTCAATCCTTCCAGCTCTGCCTTCCAAGTACCTGGGGTTACAGGCAGGCACCACTACCCCTGACACACATGTATTCATTTCTCTTGGATATTTACCTAGGAGTAAAATTGCTCATTCGTAAAGTAGGTCAATAATGGCAAACCTTTTAGAAACCCAGGACCAGCCAAATAGTTCAGAGGATTAAAGCACCTGAAAGCAGGTGTAGGGGCCTGCTGTACAGGCCCCGCCCCCTCAGCATGCTGAGATGGCAGTTGAGACTGGGCATGGTGGTGCACTCCTGTAATCCCAGCTCTTGTAAACAGGTGGATCACTACAAGTCCGATCTAGTCGTGAGACTCCAAACACCCTGTAGACCCTTCCCTAAAATACAAAACAAAAAAGAATGTGTGGCCTTTTAGAGACCGAGTGCCAAATTGCAATCTAATTTATCACAAAGTGCCAACCCTGCCATTAAACCTGAATAATGAGATTTTAGCCTAGAAAACACAGCACTACACTGACAACTTTTGTCTTCAAAGAAAAACACAGGAACATGCATGTCATAAGTTCGCTGGGACTGGTATAAGTAACTCCAACAGAAGCCATTTGCTAAAGCAGTGGACCATTTTCAACTCCAGCATTGATGTGTAAGAGATCTAGTTGTTCCAAATCTTTGACAACACTCTATACTATCGGTATTTTTAATTTGACCCATTTGATGGATAGCAAGGTTTTGCTGTGGTTTCAAGAACATACATTTCCAGAGAACAATAACACCCAACAGATTTTCATGTTATCTGTCCATCTGGGGAAGCACCCCTTCTAATTGCTCTTGCTGTGCTTGCTTGCTTGCTTACATGTTTTTGAAGACAGGGTCTTGATGTGTAGCCCTGGCCAGCCATGAACTTGCTGTATAGAAGTATAATCAAACAACATGGTGACTGTTGCTGCTCTGTGCCTTCCTTCAGAAAGGCAGGGATCTTCAATACAAGCAGCCATGAGAGAACCATAGTAACAGATGACAAATTTCCACTTGTGCGGCTTGGGAGGCCAGTCACGAGCTGCATTTGCAAGGTACATTTAAAATCTGCCACGAATCATGAATCCCAAACAATGCATTAACACGAAACTTTGTCTCAAACTGTAAAAGAAAGTGCTAAAGAAATACACAAAATGGGCTTCAAAAAGTAGTTTACAATGATGCTGCAGCGACATGAAGATGGCTTACCCGTGATTCAAGAGGTTTCATGATCGTGAATCAGTTAAAAATGAACAGAGACAAGGATATCAACATCAGAAACCTTTGATCTTCCAACATCAAAAACCCAAGAGAAGACTGAAAGAATAAGAAAATTGATTCAATCAAACAGCAGAGTGGCTATTCGGGGAATTTCCGAGCGACTCATATAGTCGGATTCAAAGCGTGAGAAAAGCCCTCCGTCATAACCACGCCCCCACGCTCTGTGTCACGCACGCATCGGGTCTGGCACAGCCGTTTACGCCAAATACAGCACTGTGGTGCGTCTTCCTCCACCTTCCTCATTGGATCTGGCACCATGGAATTGAGGGCTCTTCCCATAGAATGAACAAGAACGGAGCATGTTTTGAATCAATTCAGAACAAGGAGGAGTTGCTACAGCACCACCGAAAACATTCATGAAAGAGGACGCTCAGAACTGCTTCAGAAAGCAGCAAGCACGATGGAATAAATGTGTTTGAAGTACAGGGGAGTACTGTGGGCGGGAATAGAAATATGTCTTTTACTGCACTAAATATTTTAACTTAAAAATCCATTCTGTTTTTAATTGCACCTCCTAGTCTAGGCCCTGGTCGTTCCACCACACTCAGATATCAGCCGCTTTTCGCTTTTCGACTGAACGTCCTCATTTGCAAAACAATGAACACCAAGGAAACAAATAAGCTGACAAAACTTTATACATGAAGATGAGCACCATTACTGGCAATAGCAAAAAAAAAAAAAAAAAAAAAAAAAAAAAAAAAAAAAAAAAAAAAAAAAAAAAAAAAAAAAAAAAAAAAAAAACTAGATACAATGTAAATGTTTCATAGAATTCTTTAAAAATTCTTCAATACATTATACTATAAGCATATAGTCAAGTATGAGGTAGTCATTAAGGATATTCAGAGTACGGAAGTAAAAAAAAAAAATTAAGATGAGTACCTGTACCAACTCCCCGCAATGAATGCAATCATTATGTACATACATACTGACAAAAAAAAAAACCAAAAAACACTTTTTTCAATTCCTGTCATAAATGCTAATAAAATGAGATGACACAGTGTTGGGAAAGCAACTTTCTTTTTAAACATAAACATTTAAAGAAGAGCTGGGAAGAAAAACAGCAAACTGTTATGGTGGTTATTTCAGACATAAGATTATGGATGATCGTTATTTTCTTTCTCCAACTTTTCTTTATTTCCTGAATGGTCTTACAATGTGTACATATTACTTTTATAATCAAAACCACAATAAACATCTTTTAAATGGGAAGACTATTAAGTCTGGCTGAAATTGAGTGTTACAGACAAACCACTGCCTCAACAGAAACTAGTCCTTGGACTTTCACCGTCTCCAGGCACAATTTTCTAAGGCTGAATGCCTGCAAACATGTTTTTTCAAGAGGAAATTATTCTGTTTACTTCACATGCTGGAAAGGTACCTTTGTGTCTATATTCCAATTAGGTCTTTATCAAAGGATGCTGGGATTTGCAAAGCCCTAAACAGGACTCTGTTTGGGGGCATTAGGAATGGGTGGAGCCACACCTGTGAACAAACTATTTCTGATTACAGACAAAGGAAGTAAAAGCCACAGAATCCATGAAGACAGAGACCCCTAGGCCCTTTCCTGGCCACTCCGCCATCCCTCATACCTAGCACAGGACCTATGCTTCACAAATTAAGGCATGATTTTTAACAACATACTACTGATTTCTCCCCACAAACATTCTTTCCATATATAAATGAGTGTTTCCCCATACAGGCATTCCTTGGAATGCTATAAATAGTTTTTACAATAGCATAAAACATCAGGAATTTCCTGTGTTGAATTGCTTCCAGAAACTGTAATATATTCCTGAATAGTCCAGAGGGAGGGAAGGAATCACACACACACACACACACACACACACACACACACACACACACACACACATGCCCAGGGGCCTGGGCATGGGCAATGAAGAAGGCTGGAAGCCCCAGCTTTTCTTTTTGGACACTGAAGACACCCTAACCTAGGTGGCACTAGACACATGACTTGTGCTCTGGCCTTGAAAGCTAGGGCAAACTCACCTGAACTGCAGCCTTCCCTCTTCTCCTCTGATTTGTCTGTGCAATCCCCAGACCCTCCACCTCTTCCCCCTCCTTGCTGTTGCCTCCTTGCAGACCTCCCCTGGCTTCCAAACAAAGGCCCAGACCCCCAAGCTGACTTCTAGGGCCCCTCTGGGTCTTTCTCCCTCTACTTCAGCCTCATCTCCTGCGAGTCCCCTGTACAGCCCTCCCCAGGAGGACAGGCTACTGTCCTGAGACTCCCTGTGGGTCCCCAGCCTTTTCCCACATGACACTGGAAGGCTTGGCCACCCAGAAGTCTCACCCTAAACTCATGGGCACTAGAAATCTAGAAGCAACTGGAATACAATTCTAATCAAACTGGGGAGCTCTGGACCTGCGGGTCTCAATTCTGCCTATACCCTAGAACCATTTAGGAAGTTGTGAAAGTGCCCAGTTTGCATATAAAATTGGTGATGCCTTTCCAGGTGTTGACCAGAAGTGGTTTCCTGCCAAAGATTTGACTTCCCAATTTCTCTCATAGAGTCCAAAGACAGATCTCCAGCCAATGGGAGGTGGGGACAAGAAATCAGTCTCCTTTTTAGGCCCAACCCCTAAATCTGCTCCAGCAACCCTACTCCCCCCAGCCCCTGCCCCATTACTGATGAGAGGGTGAAACTACAATGACCTTGAGAGCTACTTGTTAAGGACAGTGCCTCCATCAGTGGGTTCTAGATGAGAATGTGGTGCATAACCACCCCGGAGCAGAGTGGGCCTTTACGCAAGCCAGAAATCCCTCTCCTGACTTATGCTGCTCAGATTTCAAGGTTGTTACAGCAACGTAAGAATTTCTGAACACTGAGAAACTAGAGTCCCAGCCCCTGGCTCTGACTTTGCTGGTCTGGGGAGGGGCTCAGGTACTGGTATGTGTTAAAACTCCACAGCTGATCCCAATGTCATAGTGAAGATCAGATTTTAGACTCAAAAGTGTTGCTAGATCTCTGGTTCACTGAGCACATGGCCGAGACAGCCCACTGACCCATAGGAGGTGGCAGAGGAGAGACAGGTGGGGCATAGCTAGCGCCATTCAAGCCCCACCTGGATCAGCTGACCCAGAGCCAAGAAAATAAAGGATTGATTGCTATTTTAAGCAACTAAGTTTGGGGAGTGATTTGTTAAGTAGCAATTTCTCCCCCTATAAAATAAAGGGGCCGCTGAGGTTCTTTTCATCACCTTCCTCTCAGCCCTCTGGGTTTTCTCTGGCCATGCCGCTCCCAACTTTCCAGTCCTGCCTCTCCATCCTTCCTGAAAAGTACTTCTCCTTCCCACACGCTCTGCCTTTGCTTCAGCTCTCATGAATAACCATGCAGCGTCCCCTTTCATGGGGTCAAGTTCATGGCTCCTGAGAGCCCTGCTTTCAAGGTTGCCTCTTGGCTGTACTTCCTGGTCTCCAGCTACTTCACCAAGGCCTGGGGGCATGAAGAGCTAAAAGCCCTCCTTGAGTTCTGATGTGCAAATCAGAGAGCCTCTGGTGGCCCCAGAAAGAGCCTGTCCTTGCCAGGACCACCTGGCCCAGCAACCTGGTGTCCAAGGGAGAATGGCAGGCTGGGTTTGGAACAAGTGGACCCACGTGAACCGGATGTGAAGCGAGACTGAGTTGGATCTGGCGTTGTGAAATTCTAGAGCTGGGGGGACCCTCAGAAGCCACTCAGGACCCCCTCATCTAACATGCAGGGAAACTGACTCACAGAGAAGGAGGCATGTTCAAGCCAAAGACTCACTGGTAGGTTAGGAACCAGACTCCCAACCTACAGTCCGGCATCCATGCCACTGCGCCTGCTGGTCACAGAGAAGACCCCGGGCAAGGTCGGGAAGTCAGGCACTCACTGTGCAGGAGCCCAGGTAGGGACACCTGTTCTAGCCCAAGATGTTCTGTGGCATCCAGCAGAGATCAGGGCCAATGCTGGGACGAGCACCAAACGGATGCCAGGCTTGGGCTGGCTGCATACCTGCTGTGTAGGCTCCATGCAGTCTGGTGGCCCCCAGACTCCCTCTCAGTCCCCAGCTGAACTCCTCTCTGCATTCACAGTCTCTCATGTTCCTCTCTGACTCTGCAAACGTACCTCCCCCTGCAGGCCCCTCCCCCATGCTGTGTCTCCTCCCCTCCAGCCCTGCACCTCCTCTGTGGCTCCCATCCAACGCCCTCTCCCCATTCCCAGCAGTCTCTTCTGCCAGCCACAATTAGAAGTGCGGCTGCTGAAGGCAGCAAGCTCTTTCCATGATGGGTAACAAGAGACTGTGTGTTTGCAGCCACCGGCTGGAAGCACTGAATTCCTTTTCAACAAAGACAGACAAGCACCCTCTTGGTTATAAATATTAATTATAGGCACCCGGTAATGAGAGAACAGGGTGGCTGTTGGCTGTGATCTCTGATTGTTTGACTAATCCTACAGACACTTTAAACAAGATAGTTATTGCCTGATGGGAAGAGGAATGAGGGTGCCGTGGTCCTTCTACACAGATCAGCCTGGGAAACTGGCGAGACATGGAAACTTGTGGAAGACCCTCTGGTAGTCTTGGCCTTGGGCAGTCTGGGC
This sequence comes from Ctenomys sociabilis, assembly GCA_004027165.1. Classification (NCBI taxonomy): domain Eukaryota; kingdom Metazoa; phylum Chordata; class Mammalia; order Rodentia; family Ctenomyidae; genus Ctenomys; species Ctenomys sociabilis. The sequence goes on from PVKA01035249.1 coordinate 21,690, forward strand.
CTCTTTTCCCGGTCACTCTGTAAGGCCCTTCAGGCTCGGACCTGCGTGTGTGAGATGGTCCCCCCTTGTGAAGGGCTCAAGCATCTGCCCAATAGAGGACCTGGGAGCCACAGTGAGAAGGTCTTGTTTACAGGAGAAAGAGCTGAGAGCCTGGAGGTTGGCGCCTGACTCCTCATACAGGGACCGATCCAGAGTCTGTCCCAAACTGCTGCAGGGAGAGGTTCTGGCTGAAGGAACATGGTAAACAAGAGGCAAGCTGTGCCTGTCATATGCTGCTAGTCTGAAGCTCCAGACTTACCTCTGGCTGGGCAGACCTTGCCAGTACCTCAGTCTGACTTGCTGTAAAATGGGGAAGATCAGAAGCAACTTAATGCATCCCTTCCTAACATCAGAGTAGGAGTCCGTCTGAATGGAACCTGTGGGCCCTCCGGCTGGCCACACCTGTGAGACGCCACCTCAACAGTCACCCTATCTCTAAGCTAGCTCTCCATTCAGCAGGCTCCTGTGTGTGAGGCAGAACAGCAGTCCCCACGTGCGGAGCAAACTCTGGAACACAGCACTCCTGAGATGTCCCAGAAAAGGCCCCACACCCACAGCAAGTAGGCTATTCCCTTTAGAACGTGATTTTCTAAACTCCCCCACCCCTGGGGAAGCTCTTTAAATCTGTAAGGTACTCGGTTTTGTAGGCACACAGGCCGGCCCGCAGGGCAGCCAGCCTGGACTACCGCCCAAGGCCATGCAGCCAGCAGCCAGCAGCCAGCAGCAGGCACCGCAGCCTGGCAGGTGGGCAGGTGACAAGCCTCGTTCTGCCAGCTGAAACCCAGCTGAGACTTCTTATGGGCCCTGGTGCGGTCTGCCCCCTGCCTCCAGGGGCCTTGCAGGCTGGGAGGGGCCCCTGCTCTCCCACCTTCTTATCACCTCCACATGTCCCACCTCCATTCCAAAGTGGAGCCCAGCCTGGCCCAGCCCTGGAGATTTACTGAGTAATTGAAGAAGGGAAAGAGTTCTTCAAGGTCCCTGCTGGATCCCACCCCTGGCGGTTGAAGTGTTTACCTGTAATCCAGATTCCAGGGATAGGAGACCTAAGGA
>PVKA01035250.1:0-22783 GCA_004027165.1 Ctenomys sociabilis
AGGGCTGGGATACAGTTTAGCAGCATAGCACCTGCCTGGCAAGTGCAGGGTCCTGAGTTAGAATCCCAGCTCCAAAAAAACAAGCAAACACAAGAAGCTGATACATAGCAGAGAGATTGACAGAATAGGATATATCTTCCAGCAGAGGATTCACTTCTAGTATATATAAGAACTCAAAACACTTAACGCCAAAAGAGTAAATATCTAATCAATAAATGAACAACTTATTGAAACATATAATTCTCAAGAGAAGTACAAATTATATGAAAAAATATTTAGCATCTTTAATTATCCTAGAAATTCAAATTAAGACTACAATGATATTTATCTTATTTCAGTCAGTATTTTTTTTATCAAATATGCAAAAAATATTACACGCTGCTAAGGGGTAAAAAAGGAATTTTCCCACTTTGCAAATAGAAATAACAGCTCATGGAAATCAGTGTGGATGTTCTTCAAAAAATTAAAAATAGATTTATTACAAGATCTAGTATATTACTGCTGGGTGTATACCAGAAAGTAGAAATCAACACACCTACATACTCATGTGTATGGGAACACAACTCACTGTAGCCACATGTTGGTTTATTGTTTTGTTTTGAGACAGGTTCAGCTTCTGTAGGTTCAGCTGTCCTAGAACTCTTTATGTAGACCGATCTGTTGTCAAACTAACAGCAATTATCCTGCTTCAGCCTCTCAAGTTCTGGGACAGCCAGCGTGTGCCACCACAGCCCTATTATTGGGTCAATTCATGTGCCTCTAAATGAGTAAATGGATAAAGAAAATGTGGCATAGAATGCATAGCTATAACTTTGGCTATATTCTTATGTAATTTTAGAATCAGAATTTTATCTATTTTGTCATTCAGCACATTAAATATTTCTATTTTAACATTTAGGTCTGATTCATTTTGATTGTTAGTTTAGTACCTGGTGAAAGATGAATATAGATTCAATCTTCTCCATGTGGATAGAAAAATTTTCCAGAACTATTTGAAAAAGGTCTCTTTCCACTGGTGTACATTACTGGCCACTTAGTCGAAGGGTCAAATAACAATGTTCTTGGAGTTGTTTCTGCATCCTATACTGTGTTCCACTCACCCATATGTCCATATATGCACAAATGTCAGCCTGTTTTTATCACTTCCTAAAGTAACTTGAACTCTGGAATTATAATGCCTGTTGCTTTGATTCTTGATGTGTAAAATTATTTCACTTTGAGGGGTCTCTGCTTGTTCCATATAAATATTTGAATTTTTTCTAGTTCTGTGAGGTACTTTGACTGGGATTGTATTAAACCTGTATACCAGTTTTGAAAATATGGCTATTTTGACAGTATTGATTTTCCCAATCCAGGGAAAAATTTCATTTTCTGATCTCTTTTTTTATCCCCTTTTTCAGTGTGCTATAGTTTTTGTTGTAAAGGTTGCTCACTTTTTTATATAGGTTAATTTCTAGATTTTTTGTTTTGTTTTGGTTTGGTTTGATTTGGTTTTGGCAGAACCAGGGATTGAACTCAGGCCCTTGCGCTTGCCAGGAGAGTGCTATTCTACTGAACCATCTCCCTGGCCCCTTGTTTTAATTTATTTTGTTTTGCTTTGCTTTGTTTTTTAATTTCTAGATATTTAATTTTTGATATTATTGTGCTTGGTAGTTTTCCTAATTTTATTCTTGGTTAAATCATTGTTGCTATAAGGGAATATTACTGAGTTTTATCTGTTGACTTTTTGGTTATTAATTCTAGGAATTTTTTGGTGGAATTCTTTTAGTCTTCTATGTACAGGACTTTGTCATCTACAAATAATGATCATTTGACTTCCTTCTTTCCCATATGTATCCTTATATTTCTTCCATGAGGCTGAATTCTCTGGTTGTTTCAAGTACTATATTGGACAGGAGTGACAGAGAGAAAACTTTCTTATTTTCATATGACATTGACAGTAGCTTTGTAATAAATGGCTTTTATCTGATTAAGATCACTCTATAATATTTTCTTCAAAGTTTTTATCAATTATTGATGTTGAATATTTTCAAAGATTTATCTGCTTTCATTGAGATGAACATGTGATTTTCATCCTTGCTTGTTTCTAGATATATTATATATACTGATTTGGTAGGATCATTTTGAAGATTTTTACATCCCGGTTCTTTAAGGGAATTAGTCTATGACTCATCTGCTAGGGTGGGTTATGATCTGGTTTTGTAATCAAGAATTGTGAGCTTCTACTAAGGACTCAAGGAGTACTCCTTTTTCACTGTTATTGACTCACTTGAGGGGTGTTGGCATTATATCTTCAGTGAGGTCCTTGTAGAATTCCATCAGTTCCTGGGATTTTCAGTTGACAGATTTTTCCATTATTATTGCTATTTCAATTTCATTGATCGCTATGTCTTCTTTTTATGGGTTCTTTTATATCTTCTTGGTTCAGTTTTGAAGATGCACATTTTTTTTTATTCTCCAGTCTACTAGTACAGATTCTCAAAGTAACTGCTAATAATCTTCTGGAATTTAATGTTGTCTTGTAATTTTGACTTTTCCTTTTTCTAATTGCATTAATAAAGGTCTGTCTTTCTTTTTGGAAGACTGCTCAAAGTTTTGCCAATTTTGTTTATTCTTTCAAGAGCTAGTACTTTAATTCATTGATCCTTTGGTACTCTTTTTATTTCAAATTTATTAATTTCTGCTCTGATCTTTATAATTTTGTTCCTTGTACTAACTTTGTTTTGTTGTTGTTGTTGTTTAAAGTATTTGGTACAGGGTGTCACTATGCAGCTCAGACTCCTAGTGATCCTCCTGTTTTCAGCCTTCCCAGTGCTGGGATTACAGGCATGCGCTACCATGCAGGGTCTGGGTGGCCAGCTCAGCACGCCTGGGGGTGGGGCCAGTGCAGCATGCAGTGCTGGGAGTCAAACTCCACTCTCTATGCTTGCCTAAGCAGGAACTTAGCCCACTGAGCTACCTCACCAACCCTGTATTAACTTTGCTTTCGGACTAAAAGATGGTTTTACAGGACATAATAGTTTTGATTGGATATTATTTTCTTTTAGGGCTTATAACACTTCTAAGTTTTCCTGCCTTAAAGATTTGTATTAGGAAGTATACAAATAAATAAATATGAATTTATTTTTATATGAATTATTTTACTTTTTTCTAACAACTTTTATAATTCTGTTATTCTGTTGGACTTGTGGTATTATACTATGATGGGTCGTGAAGTTCTTTTCTGATCATGACTGGAGTTTTATATGTATATATCATTTATCTGAATATTTTTATTTTCCCTCTACTTAAAGTTTTCTCCTATTATTTCCATGAACAAGTTTTTATACCATTTGTTCCTCTGATTTTTTTCAGTAATTGTAGTTAATTTTAGATTGGTTTTCTTTGCATAATCTACCTGATTTTAGACTCATTTTTCATGTTGTCTTGTTTTCAGGATATTTCTGAGTAATTGGTCATTGACACCAGCCTTGTCTTCTAATTCTGGTATTGTCTTTAAATTGATTACTTCTGATACCTATGCTTTCAATCACATTTTTAATCTGGATTTCTGTTTTGTGCCTTTTCATGATCTCAAATTCTTTGCTAAACTGGGCATTAACATTTTGTATCATTTTGTTTCAACTTTTTATTTGTGCCATCTATAATCTCACTCATCATATTGTTAATTAAGCCCATTTTCTCTTTAGATATATCACCATTGAGCTCACTAATCAATCTTTTTTATCATTTCAATTAATTCAGCTTAATTTTGATGTTCTCCTCCTCAGTGCAGTAGAGATCAACTTTTGGAGAGGTAGAAGTTTAGGGAAGCATTTGGCTTCCTTGTTTTCTCATGTTGTGTATGCGTGTGTGTGTGTGTGTGTGTGTGTGTGTGTGTGTGTGTGTGTGGTATACACTGAGGTTATGGGCATTTATTGTGGAAAGACTTTTTATAAGAAGAGAAGCTCTTTAATTTATGACTGCTTTTCAGAGTTGCACTCTGAGTTTATCTCATTCCCAACATTCCCTTATTCCCTGGATCATCATTTTGAGAGGGAAAGATGCAGTGTATTTAGCCCTGCATGAACTTGTTTAGCGATGGACTTCAGTGTGGTTAACAGCCCAAAGGCAATCCAGATACAACGTACAAAGAAATTCATTAATAGCAACACCTCATTCACCATAGCAATAGCAACTAAATCGATAATAACAGCACATTAGACAGGCTGGTGGAATAGCTCAGTGGTCCTAAGCTCCTGCTTAGGCAAACTCAGGCAGGCACAGAGGATAGCGGTTCCATCCCTTGCACCACATGCCACGCCAGCCCTGCCCTTAAGGCGGGCTGAGCTGGCCAAAATAATAATAATTATATATTAGACAAAAATTGGATATCAACATACCATAAGCCCAACAATGGTCTGTCTTTAATTGTAGAAAAGAGCTCTATAAGGTACATGAAATATTCTTCTACTAATATCAAGAGCAATATTATACACACAGTGAACTAAATGTCTGCAAATTAATAAACTTTAATGATTATGCTAGCATTGATTGAGGGTGTGGAATGAGAAAATAAAAAGATAAAATAATTTGAAAAATTAAGCAATGGAAATGAGAAGAAGAACAAGCAACTGAAACTCAGGCACATACTGTGTGGCTATGACATCCAGTAGAATGTGTAATCAACATATTTTTACTTAAATTTTTTTTTGAAGAACCAGGGATTGAACTCAGACCCTTGCACTTGCCAGGGAAGCTCTTATTCTACTGGGCTGTCTCCCCAGCTTACATATTTTAAATTTGCAATGGCTTTATTGGGATGTATTCCCACTAAAAGTGGAGGTACACTTTCAGCTTAACTGGACAGAATAAAACTTGACATCAGAATGTGTTGTGTCCCTTCCAAAGCCCTAGCCATCATACTGGAATCTTATCTATCCTCAACAATAATCATGAACTAAATCTTGTTATGGGATCTTACAGTTCCCTCGGTTGAAGGTTAACCACAACACTGAGACAGGAACTGATCTCCTAGCGCTTACACATGTAACTTTTGACACATCACTACATTTGTGCTCAAAAAACAACATGCCAAAGTATGGCATTAAAGCATGCTAAGTATGAACTAAACAAGAATCGGAAGGCCTTGGAAGTGGCCTCAGAAGTAAAATCTCTTTTCCCTTTTCTTTTTCATTTCCCATTTCTTGCCCTCCCATCACGTGAGCCATAGAAACCAAAATTCCTCCTCTTCCAAGGCAAGTAATACAGATCAGAACAGTCACTCAAAGCAAACCGAAAAAGCCTAAAAACCTTCCAAGTCTATACACTCACTTCATTCCTTTTCTATTTTTAAAGATCATCATTACAAGGGGATCTTGCTCCACACTTATGGGGAAGTACTACAAGGAAATGTGAAAAGGAATCTGAGAAGGACCTTGCTGGCTCCTGCGCTATGGCTCAGTGGATTACTCTTAGTTCATCAACCTCCCAGCCATTTCTATGTGGTTGTCTCTTCTCCAGTGAGCCTAAGTGTAAAAGTTTTCCTAGGGTGCTAACTTTTGAAGGTTCACATGTCACATAAAGCTTATATTAAATAAAATTGCTCTATTTTCTCTCATTAATCTGTCTTTTTATGGGACTATAGGCTATGTCTATATAATAGATGAAGTAGTTAAGTTGCATCTATATTTTCAAGACTCTTTGGAACTAATGAATAAAGTCATACATAAACCAATTATATAACTCAATACCTATCACCAAGAGTAAATTCTCTACAAATATGTTAGCACACACACAAAAAAAAAACCCCACCATAATGAGCCACCAGTGCACTGGACAACTCCACATCTTATATCTCAGCAACCTGTTCCAAACAAATGCTAATGGTCACCATTTCCTGTGTTTTTGTCCTTGGGACATTGCATCTCAATGATCAATAATTTCTCTAAGGGTTATTGTTTCAATTTTCCTCCTCTACCTCTTTGTTCTGTCTTCACACTGTTTTCATAAAAAAAAAAAGTTTGTTCTCTCCTTCCTTCTATTTCATCTCCTCCCAAACTGACAACTTCTGTCTGTGGCCACTGGGCTATTCCTCCAGAGCACAAACATAAAATATAGAGTTTCACAACTACTTGGGGTTCTCGATAAAGCTTTAGAAGTCTGTTCTGGAACTTGACTGTATCTAACTGATATTAAAAATCCAGCTTGAAACCTGTTTGCCAAGCTCAGGGACCAGGGTTCCATCGCCTTCATACCCACCAGCCCCGCATCTGAGATGCGCTGAGCAGGCGACCAAGTCAAGGCGTAGTGGTGCATAACTGTAATCCCAGAGCTGGGAAGGCTGAAAACAGAAGGATCACTCTGAGTCAGTCTACTAGTGGGACGCTGAATAACTTGTAGACCCTTCCCTTGAATGCAAAGAAATAAAAAGAAAAAAGAAAAGCACTTCAAGTTGAATTAGTGACAGCCACAGGCAGATTTTTTACCAAAGTTAGAAAGAGAGAATGGGAAGGAACTTCAATTTAAGGAGCTGAGGGTCACTGCTATAATGGAGATCAAACTGGTCTATTAACAAAGAAACAAGATCAACTTGCGCAGATTTGCTCAGGTGGGCTACTGTCTGGTTGGCTATTATCTTAGTTCTAGCTATCCAAGTTTGCACTAGATTAGTCCCTCTTGATTGCGGAGCCAATTCACTCTCCATGAGATGATTATTTCTGCTTGGAGACGTCTCAATAGTGGTTTGTTGGAATCTAAGGTAGCAATAGGCCTAGAGCAATAACTTCACACTTCCAGGCACACACTGAATGTCCCTTACCATGATACCCTTGGTCTTGAAAGGTGATGAGAAAGGCTATATGAATTTATCTTAATCCAATTGGTATCACTATTGACTTAGAGGTGGGAAGTTTCTCCTGCTTTCACCTCCATATTCTCATCAAAGCCCATAATCCAACCAGGTAGAATTATCTATTCAAAATGTACTCAGGACTTCCGGTGACCACTAACTTAAACCTCCTGTATAAGCAGGGGATTTAGATCTGTGAAGTTAATACAGTGTATAGAGTAGTGTTCAGATCACAGCAGCCCCATGCAAACACCCAGGTTATCAAATGAATGAAGTAATTTGTGTCAGATTCTTGTGACGTGGATTAATTTACATCAATTGAACCATTGAGTGTCACCTGATATCTAAGCCTTGTTCTGAGGTTGGCACATAATTCAGGACTGCTGTATTATAAGATCCATCCATGGGGATTGATTTACAGGAGCCATAATAACGTGTACCTCTTTGTCAATTTTCATTTAAGCAAAATTAGAGATTGCCTTTCCAGATGCTCTAAGCACTAGTAATGAGCAAGCATTTCCCTCAGTATGTATTATAATAAGTCTGGTTATGACATCCAAAAGGCAGCACTACTGTACCATTGACAATATGTTATTAGCAATCATTTCATGTATTACTGTTCTTCAGGCTTATACTGGAGTGGTTTATGTTTTTGTGTTTTGTTTTTGTTTTTGTATTTTACAGAAGAGTCTACAGTTTCACCGCTAGATCAGACTCGTGGTGATCCATCTGTTCACACCTGGGAGTGCAGGCACACGCCACCATGCCCAGTCTCAATTACCGTCTCAGGCCATCCCAGGGACAGGGTAGGTACACAGCAGGCCTGGGGATGGAACTCCCAAGCCCTTTGCCTGCTTGCAGGTTATGTTTTTGTTTCATTGCATTGTCACAGTTTCCACCAAAATTTGAGTTAGCGTTCTTTTGAAGTGAAAGTGCTACAATTTTTGATACAAAGCACCATAATAGCTTCTCACAGATCTTATTCAGTAAGAGGCTGAAGAGGCCGAATCAACAGACACCACATGAAAATGTCTTCTCAACAGCTGAATAATCAGTAATATTCTTAGTCACATGGAATAAGATTGAAACTGAGTGACCTTTTTCAAGTAATTTCCTTTCAAGATTCTAACCAAGTATCTTTCTTGGTTTCCATATTTTTCTCATGCTATGTGGGCAAACATTACTGTCTATCCACTCTATTTCTACCTCTAACTCTTTCCTAAGTCATCATTGGAATAAAAGGAGAAATAACATTTTCCTGGTCTCTGATGATGCCTGAGTCCGTTCATTTGCAAATATTTCATACACAGCATTTTTAAATTTAAGTTTCATGGCTGGACACGTAGCCCAGCAACATGCATGAGGCCCTACGTTGAATCATAGGTACACCTTGAGAATATAATGTTAAGTGAAATAAATCAGATACACAAGCTTAAATTTCACATGGTTTCTCTTCTATGAGAACCCAAAGCATAAATAATTAAAGAGCAAAATAAAAATAGATAATAGGAAACAGACAGATAGATCTTTTGAAGAAGCCCAGAGGGCCAAAGGATGGAGGAGGGGGAAAGGAGAGAAGTAGAAGGAAACAAAAAAAGAATTAAGGTTGTTATGTCCAGGTATTAATTCCCAACAATGAATGTAATCATGATCAGCAAGTTTACTAATAAAAAATAAAATTTTTAAAAAGAAAAAATAAATACTATATTGGGCCAAAAAAGAGATCTGATAAATAAGATGTATCAGTTTGTACACGTTATTAAAATTTGAGCTAATCTCACTACAGAATGTAATGGTCTTATCCTACCTTGACATTCTAAGTGGGATCTGTTCTATGACATGTTATTCGAGAAGTAAATTAAGCCTATAACATAAATTAAGCCCATAACAGTCATTGTTATGTTCAACATTTATACATGAAAAAATTACATTCCACAGAGTGATATATCAATTGCAAACTGATATAAGACTGATCTAGTTATATTAAAAGCACACAGTACAAAAAATAAAGGTTCAAGTGTTATACATCACTTAGTAGTTAGAAAAAGAAAGATAATATTCTGACTTCTGTGTTATAAAGAACAATATAGAAAAAGAAAGGAAAGAGCTTGGGGATGGAGCCAAAAACTAAAGAAAAGGCAAAAAGAAAACAGATCATTCTGGTAGAGACTGAAGGTCATTAAAGAGAGAGGCCGATTTTTCTTCCAGGAATGAGAAAGGTAATTTAATGAGGAGGAAACAGCTCTCTGCAGGAGACTCCGCCCAGACCTCATGGGTGAGTCAAAGCTGACAATGGGCTCAACCCCTCTCCCTATGCAGTTAATGGGTCCCTAGATGAAGACAAAGGGCTCTTAGCAGGGCTTTTATCTGTGCTTCTGTGGGAGATGCTAGCATCATTGGGCAGAGCCATCTGTTTCCTGAATGCTAGTCTGACAAGGGATGCTTTGTGGGTCCAATGACGCCTCCTCCTCCTGCATGGATCACCATCTTAAGAAGCAGAGACCCACTGTCTCTCTCTCTACTAATGATGATCCACAAGAAGCCTCATGAATCGTGCCTCACAGATTCCACCAGCATCACCACTAGGCAATACATGTCCTTGATCATTGGAAAGCTTTACCCTGCCAGTTTTATAAAGGAACAGCTTATCCACCATCCCAAGACAATCTGGGTTCTGTATGAACCAAGAAATGGTGAGAAATGGATACAGTTGCCAATTTAAGTGATGAGACTATTTTTCAGTTAAACTGTTGCCTGCTTAAAACATAGAAAGTGGAGATGACATGGTGCATGCTTATAATTCCAGTGCCAGAGAGACTGAGGCAGGAGGACTGCTATGAGCTCCAGCCTATGCTAAAAAAAATGCATTCAAGATCCAACTAAAATAATTAACAAGACCCTGAATGAAAACAAAACAAAAACAAAAACCATAGAAATCAAAAAATAATTATTTTAAAAACATAGAAAGTGTAATAAAATTCCCTAGATTCCTGAATTTTATGACACTTTATCTCAAGAAAAGCCCAGAAAATAAGTACTTAGAATGGGCCCCCAAAGAAGAGCTATCTTTGATGACCCTGTCCTCAGATCCCCACCTGTCTCTCAGGGGTATATAGGTCTATAGGGAACAGCTGACGCCAGAAATTGGTCAGATGTGTGAGGACAAACAATGCCAAGTGCCTAAAACAATCAAGCTGTCTTGGTCCTGAGAAGAGCACCTTGCCTGGGACAATTACAGTTGTTAGTCACTAGGCAACCCTGTGTCTCATAATAGTGATTTTGTAGGGAGTGTAAAAATGCCCCTAAAGTGCTAATTGAGTTTTCCTCCCATCAGGAGAGAGAGGACCTCTACCTGACTTCTATCTTGTCTTCTCTGTATTTTCCTCATTACACCCCCTTTTCCCAGGCACCATTGAGACCCCCAAAGAGTCATAACATGGGTCTTTCATGTTTAATGGAAAAACCTCAGATAGGACCTCAGAAATCTATGACCCAATTATGGGGCATGGCTTTGTCTGTGTTCAACAGTTGGATCTGGAAAGGTTAAAAGTCATAGGCTAAAATTGTAGCTGTCACATTTGGCAGTACTTTCAACTCCCACAGATTGTCTAAGGGAAATTCAAGGACCACCAAGCTTCCTGTTTTAAGAACAAGAATTCCAGAGCTGAACAGATGACTGCACCAGCCACTGTCTGGGCCCTTCTCTGAGTGTGAAGCAGCACACTCACAGCCTGGCTCACAGTACTAAAAGGCTGACTTATCCTGATCCTAGAAAGGAAGTAGCTAGGCCAGCTCATACCTTCATTTCCATCTCCAAAGGAACCCAAGAGAACCTACAATGCTCTGTCCATGGATATATCCATCCTTAATGAGGGACCCTGGATAACATGGGGTGTCATTGGTAATCCAATTCAATTACTTCCTTATGCCTGGACTTGCCTCTCTGGAAAACCCTATTCTATGTCAATAACCATAGCTAAGGTCAAGGACACCCCTAGCTGGAGATTCTTTATATCTTTCTTATGTATGACTTTGAAAGTCAAACATTTAACCATAAAATTTTAATTGTTTCACAGTGTCCTACTCCTTTGGTAGGAAGAGACTTACTAGAAAAACGGGATAATTCTCTAATTCTGACAAAGGCCAAAATGGATTTTGTCTGCTAGGACTATGCCAAGCCTTGCTAGACTAATTAGCCAACGGGTGGCTCCTGCTGCATGGTGTAATGGAAACCTGGCCTAAGAAAATCCTCCTTCCTCTACATATCATAAAAGAGGGCAATTTCTTTGGGTGTCCAGGTCCAACAACTAGTACAAGAACTCTTCCCAGTGACATATTTTTTAAAAATCTAGATGGATCAGAGAAAAACATTAGAGCAGTAAGTCCCAGTAACTCAGCTTCTCCAAGGCCAAGTGTCCACTGTAGGGAAAACAACAGCTGGAGAGGAACCAAAGGGTGCACATGGGAACCAGGAGGGAACTGAAGAGAACAGGACTAGGTGACACGGAGGAACAGCTGGCCATTGCGGACTGAACACCAGGGGGCGCTGTGGACAGCAGTTGTGGAGCTGCTCACTGGAGGCAGCGAAAACAGCTTTTCTGCTCATGGAGAAACAGAGGCTTGACCTGAGCTGGTGGAGTCTTACACAGGCAGAGGCAGCAGGAAGAACACAACCCACGGCCTCCTAAGCTATCTCTAGAATCAACAGTTGGTGACTGAAAGCAGCAACCCAGGCCACAGTTGCACAAGAAACCAGAGGGGCCACCATTTCATTAGGATAGGGGTTCACAGTTGCTCCCTGCCAAGGTCCAGATGGGATTAGGGAAGGCAGTCCAGTCACAGAAGACGGGCAGCCCCTAGAGGTGGCCTGGAGGGAATTCTGCTGGGGGACAGGGGCTGGGAAACCCAGTCTTAGCTCTGGCAGCCAAAGGCCAGTTTTAGCCAACCTGCAAGGAACTGAGAGCCCACGCTGTACACCTGATCTCATCGATGAAAACCTCCATACTCAGCACTGTTCTGGGCACAGATGGCCCTGGTCTTCCAGGGGGAGCAAAGGTGAGTCCTGCCTGGAGTCCTGCTCCTTAACAGAAACCTGAGGAAAAGAACCATGAACTGAAAGCAGTCTTTACTTAACAGTATTACTTTCTCATATTTTACTTTCATTGTGTTCTAAATATTTTTAATTTTTTTCCCTTTGGCTTTTACTCTATGCTGTTTTTCGACTTCTGTACACCATTCTCCATGCTTTTATCCAATACATCTGCGTTATTCTCTCCTATGACTGTGCCTGAATATCTGTGCTTTTCCTATGCTCAGTTACCTCCTCCATGCAGCTTTTACAGCAAGGGAGCTCTCCACTACTCCTTCATATCCCCTCCTACTCTTCCCCATATCTCTTAGTTTGACTTCTTTCTCCTACATCTTTTTTCATTCTGAATTTTACTTTTCTCTACTCTCCACCTTTTCAATTGACTCCCTTAAACTTTCTTCTAATATTTACATTAATCATAGAACCTTTTCCCATCCCTATTTCCCATTATCAATTTGGTACATAGTCTTCCTTTCTATCCCTTTCTGAATGTACCAAAACATACTCTTAGCATCAGTAAGACCCTCTGCTGCCTCCTAGTTCTTTCTTCCCATACGACAGAATAGATGACATGGAAACTTTTTTCTTTTTCTTTTTTTCTTTCTATTTCTCACACATCATCACCACCTTGGCATTACCCAATCTCAATGCATTAGGCTTTAGATGGCTGATTTTATAAAAATTACTGTTGAATATTGCTTATTGCCAGCAGGGAAGGCACATCCAACACGTTTAGTGTAATTATTATGCATCAAGACTTGAATTTTTAATCATGCTTACAGTATAAATGTAGATTTATTTTCTAAACTAAAAGTAGACCCAAAGCAGGCTCTTACTGTATGTAACATTTCAAATAGTGTTGATAGATTGAGCTTGCCAAGGGCAACCTGTTGCTCCTATAGGTGAATTGATTCTATACAGATAATCCTGACTCAGAGGAACATCTGCGAAACCCATCATTACACCCAGGAAGAGGAGAGGCACGAATTCCTAAACCAGCAACTATGATTTTGTCAGACTCTTCAGGCAGGCCTGGACCCTGGTAGAAAGAGGCCCTGAGTGTGAGTTCATCCTAGTTTTGCAGCACAGTGACCATAAAAACAATCGGGTGTTGTCTTAGTTACTCTTCTGTGATTGCTGGGACAAATACCTGACACCCAAAATGAAGGAAGGAAAGGCTTATTTAGCTCACAGTTCCTGGAGGGTTCGGTCCATACTCAGCTGGCTCCAAGGCAGAGTGGCACAGAGCAGAGGGCAACCTTTCAAGGTGACGGCAAAAAGCAAGAGCACAAGGAGGAGCAGCAGCAGCCCAAGCAGCCGGCTTCTCTTCCCACCTTCCCCTGTAATGCACATGACCTGGCCCAGGGCAGGGGCCGCATCCACAGCCACAGTAATCACTTAACTTCCAGGAGCCACCCCGAGACTGCATGAGGCCTTGAGGGGTCACCTAGACACAAGCCATAACAGGTGTGAGCACTCAGACTCTCTGGCAAAGAAGCCACTTGGGAATCACACATCCAATGACTCACTGGAATATCTGATTGATGTTCCTGCTGGACATCCTCTGGGTTTAAGCTTTTACACATTTCTTGAGTTATTTATTAGCATAAAGGTACCTTCCCCTGCATATCAGGCTGCTATTCTTCAATAATTGTGCTTTCAGTGGCACTTCCTTAATAGGCATCTAGATTCTCTCTTTCCTCTGGAGCACAAATGAAGCAGCACTGCAAGGACTATCACATAGAAATATTGTAAGACTGAATCTGTGGTTGTTGTTATAAATTGAAGCAATGCTGTGGCAAAACATGGAGACAGTTGAAATCACTTCAAGTAAACAACAGAAGGGGTAAATATTAGAACTGCAGTAAAAAACTGAAAATTATATGTGCAAATGCACTATCCTACTAAAAAGCTCCAAATATACACCATCCTCATTACTCTAGTCCCCAACCTACAGTAAGCCCCTCCCATAAAAGGAGAAGAAAAACAGAGAGGATTATATATATATATATCCTCCCCAAGTCTCTCAAGGGGATCCAAAGTGAAAAGAAAACAAATATCAGATAGCAGAAGCCTATGGAAAGTTCTTAGAAGGGATTTTAAAAAAGAGATGAGCTCAGAAAAGAAATTAATCAAACATTTACAGCAATGACACTCACTATCCCTATAGTGAATTTCAGGGAAATGGATAAAACGCTGCACAAGCTAAGCCAGACAGTTCAAAATCTGAGTGACAGATTCAACATGGATATTGAATCCTTGAAAAGATGTCAGACAGACATATCTGAAATAAAAAATGGTATGTAATTCATATATTGTAGAAATGATCAATGTGAAGATAGGGTGTCTAATATTGAGAACGTAATGCTGAACTATAATAAAGAGCTCAAAGAAGTCAAAAAGAAAATAAGAGAAGTCTAGCCAACAGCTCCTAGAGTGCCACAACATTAAAAAAAAAAGAAGAAGAAGAAGAAAGAAAGAAATCTATAGCTATTTAGAGTTAAACAAAAGCTAGAAGATTCCATAGATGGATTCACCAAGGTACTTAAAAAATTAGCAAAGAAAATTTCCCAAATATAGTAAAATATTTTAAAGTAAAAGTAAGTTTTAAAATTCCAAATAATTTTGATAAAAGGAGAAACTGACCAAGGCGTATCATCATTAGAATTTACACATATCCAGCAAAACAAAATAAAGCAAAACATATTTTTATAGGCAGCCAGAGTGGGAAAATCACATACAAATATAAACCTGCAGTAGAATTACTGCAGACTTCTCAACACAAACCCAGAAGGTCAAAAGAATTTGGAGCGAAGCATTTCAAATCCTAAAGTCAAGTAACGTCCAACCCAGATCAGCTTACACAAAGTTGTCCTTGACAATGGAAGGAGAAATAAGGTGCGTGCATGGAAAAGCCAGCTCAGGAGATATATGGGTGCTAGCCCTGCTCTTAAGAAAATACACAAGAATATTCCCGATAGAATCATAGGACTGGACAGAAGTGAAAGAAGACATTTTTGAAAAGATAAAAGCTCCTAGAAAGTTAACAATGTGCCTCTTTTTTTAAATGGGTTAATTATACAATCACATCACAGTGATATATGTGCACCTATGTACGTCGCAGCTCAATTTGTTATACCTAAAGCTTGGAAACAACACAAATGCTCATCATCTGAGGAATGAAAAAAAATAGTGGTATTTTTATACAGTGTAGTTTTATTCAGCTATAAAAAAGGATAAATTTGAGGCTTTTACAGGTAAATGCATGCAACAAGAGACCATATCCAAAGTGAAATAAACCACATCCTCATGGGTAAGCATCATATTGTCTCACTAGTGTGAAGACTTACAGAGTAAATAAATTTTGAAAGGTAATATAGATAAAATAGCAAAGAAACTGTTCAAAGGGAAGGAAGAACTGGGATAAGGGAAAGGAGAAAAGAGAAAAGAAGGAAAGGAAAATGAAGTAAATGTGTATATATACAGTATAGCCTGGAAACCTGTATTGCTGATTTCTGCCAATTCATTAAAAAGAGCAAGTAATGTTTAAATTCTTTCTTTTTTATTTCTATATTATTATTTATTATTATTATTATTATTATTATTATTTATTTATTTATTGGTTCAGGGTCTCACTACTCGGCCGGACTTGCAGGGATCTTCTCATTTTCAGCCCTCCAAGTGCTGAGGCTACAGTTGCACACCACTCCGTCCGCACTCAGTAGCAGGCCTAGGGTCAGGGTCAGCCCGGCATGTGGTGCTGGGGATCAAAGCCCAGTGTATGCGCTTGCCTAAGTGGGTGCTAAGTCCATCTCTATTCTTTTTATTTTTTGACCAATTTTGCATGTCTATATCTGGTAATCAGAACAATTAACTAGAAGACAATATATAGTACAACAAATATTGACAAATTCATATCATTTTGTTTAGTGAAATTCTATATAATTTCTAATTTTCTTTTTACTATTTCTTATTTTCCTAAATAAATAAATAAATAAATAAAAATCAACTGCAATTCCAAAGTACCTGCAATTTAGAACTGTCTAAGCCCAGGCCCTGCGAGTGTATTGGAGAGTTTCTGTGCTCCCCTGCACGCATCCCCTGCGCCCACTAGTCCTCTCCAGACCCAGGACGAGTGAGTGACACCTTTTGCTGAGTTCTCCAGGACCCTTCACCACTCCTGAGCCAGCCCAAGCCCACCTTGAGTGAGAACTTCCACTTCTGCCCCACTGTTGGGACCTCCCATCCTGCGCAAGCCCAGGTCCTGCAAGAGTGTAGGGGAGCTTCTGTGCTCCCTTGAGCCCGCTGGTCCCCTCCAGACCAAGCCCAGACCCCCTCCTGAGTGAAATCTTTTGCCACACTCTCATTACCCTTCCACCAATCCAGAGCCAAGCCTGACTTGTGAGTGAGAACTTCCACTTCCACTGGACTCTGGGGACCCATCTGCACCCGCACAAGTCCAGGCCTTGCGAGTATATGCAAGAGCTTCTGTGCTCTCCTGCACCCCCTAGACCCCTTTAGATCCAGCCCAGGACTGGCATACAGGCCTGGGGTGAAACTCTGCAGCTGAATTCCCTGCAGAGAAACTTGGGGCAAAAAACACCCAGCTAATCCAGGAGCTGAACACCTTTTCAGAGGGTACAACAGGTTCACCTACAAGGACTTCAGCAGGAAGAAGCTGAGCACAGTAGCCAGACTCAAGCCAGGCACAATTGGATGAATGCAAACCTAGTAGATCTGCATCTGAAATTTAGTGTGGTAAGCAAAGCACTACACCAAAGGTCAGAGGAAAGTGCTATACAAAATGACAAAGAGGAGGAACAAAATGTAATCTCAGGTCCCAAGTACACCCAGAACAAGTGCAGAGAACACTAGCTCACCTGAAATGTCTGAATTAATACCGTCTGAAGTACAGAAACAGCAGCTGAAAGATATAGAGGAACTCAGATCTGAATTAATCTCTGAAATAAAAAAGAAATACTTCAATTAACAGTGTCTGAAGTAAAGAATCAACTGCAGAAACATATAGAGGAAATAAAATCCTGTTATGGTTTGTGTCTAGTTGTCCCCCAAAAGTCTCATGTAGTCATGAGGTGAGAACTTCTAGATTTTATGATTACTCCTGATCTTCTGGGATTATGTGTGATCCAAGGCTGGGATTATGGGTCTTAGTACTGCTGGGATTATGGGTGTGAGTACTTCCCCCAGCCTGGGGCAGAAAGGTGAATGTAATAATAAGAGACAGAGACAGACTTTCTGTAGCCATTGTTCTTTGTTGTTGTTATTGCTGTTTGGCCACCATAAACTGCTGCCCTCTGTCATGTGCCCCTCTGCCTTGGAGCCAGCTAAATATGGACTGAAACCTCCAGTACTGTGAGCTAAATAAACCCTTTCCTTCCTTCATTTTTGGTGTTGGGTATTTGTCTCAGCAATGAGAGAAGAGTAACGAAGACAAATCCGAAGTAATATCTGAACTAAAAAATTAATAACTTGCTTTTCAAGAAGACATTGATAAAAAAAAATAGAGATTAGAAAAGCAACATATTCTTTGAATGAGCAATACAGGAAAAAATAGATCACATGAAGCACAGTCAAAGAGATATAGAGGAAGTTTAAATTTCAATCACATGGTTGCAAAACCATTTGAGCGAAAGTGAAGATAGAGTTTCAGATCTTGAAGATGCCATCACAGCGAGAAGGTAAGAAAAGATCTCTTAAAAAACAATTAGGATGCAAAATGATGCAAAGAGGAACAATGTGAAACTAATAAGCATCAATGAGAAAGAAGGAGTCAATACAGATCATATAAAAAGAAAAGGGGCAGACATAATAGCAGAAATCTTCCCTAATATGAGGGGGAAAATCTGACATTCAGGTAACCAAAGAATACAAAACTCCAAAGAACTACAACTGAAAAGCACAGCAAGACATATAATAGTCAAGATCCCAAAAATCCAACACAAGAACAATAATATACTTAAAGATGCTAGAGAAAATAAACAGATCACATTTAAAGGAAAACCCATTAGAATAATCGCAGAATTCTCTTCACAAACCATGAAGGTAAGAAAAGCATGGAACAGAGTACTTCAAGTCCTCTATGAAAACAAATTTCAACCCAGGCTACTATACCCTGCAAAACTCTATTTCAGGTTTCATGGAGAAGTGAAATACTTCCATGAGAAAGAACAACTAAAGAATTTTATGAAGACAAAGCCAACACTACACAGACTACTAAAAGATGTTCTAAGGAAGGACCAAAATGATCAGAAATCCAGGAACTAGAACAGAAAAAACCCACTCAATAGGGCAAACAATTAAAAATAACAATAGGCAAATAACATGTTAACCAGAAATCAACACATTTCAATTATAACCATCAGTGTAAATAGACTCAATTCACCAATTAAAAGAAACATATTGGCACAGTGGATTAGGAAACAAAATCCAACAATATGCTGTACACAGGAAACACATTTAACTCATAAAGACACTCATGGGCTTAAAGTCAAAGGATAGAAAAAATACTACATGTCCCAGCTCCTCAGAAAAAAACAGAGGCAGCAATCCTGTGTACAGACAGTCTCAACTTCAAACCAAGAATGATCAAATAAAAGAAAGAAGGCCACCATTCACTGGTTAGGGGAAAAATTCAAGAGGAAGAGATAAACACTCATAAGTATGTATGTACCAACCACAGAAGCACCAAACTGAACAAGACAAATCTGAATGGACATGAGAAATCTAATATCCAATACCACAATCTTAAGAGGAGACCTTAACACTCCCTTATCCCAGAAAGATAGGTCAAGCAGAAAACATTAGAAAAGAAGTAGCAAAACAGAACCAGAGCTTGGAACAAATGGACTTAGTGGACATATACAGAGTGTTCCACCCAACCACAGCTGAATACACATGTTTTCAGCTACACATGGATCATTTTCTAAAATAAACCACATAATGATCCACAGGTCATGCTTAAGTATATGCCACAAAACAGAAATTATCCCATGCATATTATCTCACCACAGTGCAATGAAACGGAAAATAACCAAGACAAGAAAACAGAAAAACTCCATAAAAACATGGAAATTAAACAACACCCTACTCAACAACCAATGGGTCACAGATGAAATTAAACAAGAAATTCAACAATATCTACAAAACAATATCAACAAAAATTCAAGGACAGCATATTTGAATTTATAGGATGCTAAGAAAGCAGTTCTCAGAGGGAAATTTATACCAATGAACTTGCACATTAGGAAAACAGAGCAGGAACAACTAAATGTCCTTATGTTGCACCTCCAACATCTAAAAAAGGAAGAGCAAACAAAACCCAGAGCCCAAAGATGGAAATAAATCATAAACATTAGAGCAGAAATTAATTCACTTGAGAGGAAGAAAATAAATTCATTATTTCAAAGAAATAACGAATCAAAAATCTGGTTCTTTGCAAGATTAAATAAAATTGATAAGTCCCTAACAAACCTCATCAAAAAGAGGAAACAAAAAACTCAAATACAAGCAGTAAGGAAGGAAAGGATGTAACAACCACAGACCCAGTAGAAATTCACAAGATTGTCAATAACTTCTTTGAGAACCTTTATCCTCACAGAATAGAAGGTGCACAAGAAATGGACAGATTCCTAGAAAGGTAGAAATTACTAAAACTGATTCAAGAAGATATAACAACAGAGACCGGCCAGAGACAGCGCGGCTAACTCCGCCATCCTCCTCCATCCCGCACACGCCACCCAGGCAGAGACCGGCCTGAGACAGTGGCTGACTCCAGCGGCCTCCTGGATCCTGCACCAAGCTCTTGAGCAAGAGTGAATTTGCAAGACTCACCAGGCTTCCCAGATCAGTGAGAGTGTGGTGAGTCTGAGGGAGAAGCATTGGCTTCTTCCCACGTGTGCTACACGGATCCCTGCCCCTAACTCCTCCAATCCAGTGACTGGCCTGAAACCTCAGGACCCACTCGTCAACACCTCCCAGATCCCCTGACCTTAAGCCCGCTGACTGAGTGGGAATTTCCCCGATTTTCTGGGCATCAAAGTTCAGTGAGTGTAGAACACCAGGCCCACCGTGCCCGAGAGACAATTCCTAGGGATTCCCTGCCAGCCCACCCCCTGTGGCCCGGTGACAGCTCCAGGCACACTGTGTCAGAGAAACATCTCCAGGTGATTACCAGTCCCACACCACAGACTCAGACCCAGTGCAGGTCAGCCTGGAGTGAGAACTCGAAGCCTGTCATGCCAGAGGGACATTTCTCCAAAGCACTAAACCAAAGGTCAAAGGTCAGTGATATACAAAATGACAAAGAGAAGGGGAAAAATGCAATCCTCGGTCCCACGCTACGGACTGAAACCCAGCGCAGCCTGGCCTGCGAGTGAGGGCTCCAGGCCCACTGCACCAGAGGGACCTTTCCCAGCCTTCCCGGGTTACTGCCTGTAGACCTGGACCCAGCACAGGCTGGCCAACCCAGTATAGCCTACTCAGTGAATAAGATCATCCACTATCCTTTTGTGAGCCCAGAAGACCCACCAAAGCCCAGGTCCGCCCACCTGAGGAATTACCTGCCTGACACAGGAAGGCTGACCCCAGAAACCATCAGAGGGGAACCAAAGGAGCTGCAGCAAAAAGGGAACTGAACACAACAGCTAGACCCAGGATAGGCATACCTGGAAAATCTCAAACTTAATAGACTGGCACCTGAATCTCATAACAAGCTAAGGTTATAGCTGCACCAAAGCTCTAAACCAAAGGTCAAAGGTCAGTGATATACAAAATGACAAAGAGAAGGGGAAAAATGCAATCTCAGACCTCGAGTCCATCAGGAAAGGCAGAGGACACTAGCTCAGCTGCAATGAATGAACTAACATACACAGCAGAAAAGGAACAACAGAAGAAAGCTATAGAGGAAATAAAACAAGAAGTAATTCCCCAAATTAAAAAAGAAATATCTGAATACATAGTATCTGAAATAAAGAATGAATTCCAGAAATATTGGGTGGAAAAACTATGCTCACCCAGAACAAGTGCAGAGAGCACTATTCCAGCTCATATATATGAATTAACAGCATCTGAAGCAAAAAA
The DNA here is from genome assembly GCA_004027165.1 of Ctenomys sociabilis. NCBI lineage: Eukaryota > Metazoa > Chordata > Mammalia > Rodentia > Ctenomyidae > Ctenomys > Ctenomys sociabilis. The sequence goes on from PVKA01035250.1 coordinate 21,018, forward strand.
ACAACAGCAGAAAGATCAGGAGGAACTCAAAGCAGAAATAAGTTCTGAAATCAAAAAAGAACTTTTTGAAGTCATAGGATCTGAAATACCGAAACAAGTCCAGAAATATACAGAGGAAATCCAACTTGGAAGAAACACAGCAGAAAAAGAATTAATAACTAACTCTAAAGAAGACACGGATAAAAAAAAATTGAGGAGATCAGAAATATGATGGATTCTTTGAATGAGCAATACAGAAAAGAAATAGAACACATGAAACACAGTCAAAGAGATACAGAAGAACTAAAAATAGCAATCACGAGTCTACAAAACTGTCTGAGTGAAAGCAAAGACAGAGTTTCAAATCTGGAAGATGCCGGAACAGCTAGTGAAAAGGTGAGAAAGGATCTCTTAAAAAGAACAAGAATGCAGGAAAAAATAATCCATCACCGGCATGACGACGCCAAGAAGAACAATGTGAGAATAATTGGTATCAACGAGAATGAAGGAGTCAAAACAAATGACATAAAAGAATTTGGGGGGAAATAATTGCAGAAAACCTCCCAAATATGAGGAAACAATCCAACATTCAGGTCACCGAAGCATACAGAACACCAAATAAACTCAACCCAAGTAGAAACACACTGAGACATATCATAGTTAAGATCCCAGAAATCCAACACAAAAACAATATACTGAAAGCTGCTAGAGAGAAGAAGGAGCTCACATTTGAAGGAAAACCCGTCAGAATTACAGGCGACTTCTCTACACAAACAATGAAGGCAAAGAGAGCATGGAGCAGAGTTCTTCAAGTCCTACACGAAAACAAATTCCAGCCCAGACTATTATACCCTGCAAAACTCTCTTTCAACTTTGATGGAGAAGTGAAATACTTCCACGACAAAGAACAACTAAAGAATTTCATGATGACAAAGCCATCCCTTCACAGGCTGCTGAAAGATGTTCTAGAGAAAGACCACAATGACCAGAACTCCATGAATGAGAATGGAAGGAACCCACTAAACAGGACAGACAATTAAACACAGGATACAAAGGAGTAAACAACACCAGGTAAATATCATGACAAACATAAGTCTGCACATTTCAATTATAACCATCAATATGAACGGACTCAATTCCCCAATGAAGAGAAATAGACTGGCACAGTGGAATAGGAAACAAAACCCAACAATATGCTGTATACAAGAAACATACTTAACACAAAAGGACATTCATAGGCTCAAAGTCAAAGGATGGAAAACAATACTACATGCCCCAGCACCTCAGAAAAAAGCAGGAGTAGCAATTCTGTTCTCAGACAGTCTCAACTTCAAACCAAGAATGATCAAATGACACAAAGAAGGCCACTATATATTGGTCAGGAGAAAAATTCAAGAGTAAGAAGTAATACTCATAAATATCTACGAACCAAACACAGTAGCACACAACTATGTAAGACAAATCTTAAGGGACATGAAAAACGTAATGTCTAAGAACACAATCTTAACAGGGGATCTTAACACACCCTTATCTCAAAAAGATAGGTCAACCAGACAAAAAATAAGCAAGGAAGTAGCAGAATTGAACCAGAGCTTGGAACAAATGGACCTGGTGGACATATACAGAGTGTTCCACCCAACCACAGCTGAATACACATTTTTTTCAGCTGCACACGGGTCATTTTCCAAAATAGACCACATACTAGTCCAGAGGTCATGCCTAAGTATATGCAAGAAAATAGAAATTATCCCATGCATACTATCTGACCACAAAGCAATGAAATTGGA
>PVKA01035251.1:0-12861 GCA_004027165.1 Ctenomys sociabilis
TGAATTTTTGATATAATTTCAGCTATAAAAAAACCTGTAAATATAATATCATGTATGCACCTTGTACAATACCAAAACGTTATGAAAACAGTTTGCTATTTATTAATTCATCGACTCTGTATGGTTAAGGTGTTTTGAAACTGTCTGATTGACATTTGTATTTTAATAAAATAAAAATAAATGGAAAAAAAAAGAAACATACATCTGTCCAGAATGAACAAATAATTTATTCTGAGGAAAAACATACATTGCTTATCAGAATGCCTCTGCTAAATTCTTTTTAGTTTTTGTTTTTTATTAATACATGTTTTTAGTATTTAATATTACATTCTTATAGGAGTTTGTACATGAACATAACAAATCTTAACTCTTTTTTTCACTCTCCTTGTTTCTCTTTCCTCTTCCTCCAGCTCTATGCTCACTTCTATCATAATAAGGAAGATATGTAGAAATATCCATTATAAATGGGATTATTTCCACCACATTTCTTTGCAACTAAATATCTGAAAGAAATGGGGAGATAGTAACCCTGTACAAACTGACACAAACACTTCACAAGCAAAAATATTCTATTCTATAAGCAAAGTTTCCTCCCTTATAAGCCCTTGTGTCACTTGTTCCCTCATTTTATCACTACAGGTCTGAAGGTTGCAACTTCCAAAGAAATATTACATTTTAACACTAGAAAATGCCAGGCCTAGATAAAATGTAACAGTAAAAAAATTATTTTTATTTTGAAAAAATTACAAACAAAAGAAGGAAAGTTTAGTCACATTCCAAGTCATCAAAAGAACGAAGAGAAAAAAAAATGACTATCATGTATTTTTTATTTGTATAATATAACAATGCCAAAGCACCTCCAGCAACATTTACAAAAGGGTCAATCTACATACTAAATGAAAAGCCTTGAAAAAGAAAAAGCCCTAGTACAGACTTAAATAAAGCAGAAGTATATATGAAATTTAAAGTGCATCAATGAAGACAGACATCTCTGGACACTGAAAAAGATAAACCACCTAAAGCAGACTTGCTCAAAGCCCTGACATCTGATGATGTGAGCTACAATTCTGTCAGTTCAGGAAAAAATAATGACTGAGGACCCAATATATTTCTAGCTTGCAACATCCCAAGTCTAGAAATGAAGGTTAGGCAAAATCACTCTGCAGCACAAAAATTGACTGAGATATGTTTTGTTAAGTTATGTGACCTGTGAAAAGCACTTTCTTGTACCTCAGGATATTTAAAAAAACAACTTGCAAATGTGTTTAGTAAATATTTTCCATAATAATGCCTTACAATACCACTATAAACACCTCATACTGAAAACACACACACACACACACACACACACACTCCCCTAGGTTATTTGTGTAATCTCATCCTTTGAAGAGCATAAAAATTTAAAAAATTATGTACAAAGCATTAAGTAAAACATCATGTCCATGCCCCATTTTCTATACCAAGAAAGTAGTAGTCTTACATACATTAACGTAGAAATTAAGTATGAAAATAAGATCAGTGATCACAGGGTCCCCTTGATACAAGGTAGCCTTTGTGCAATCAACCAAGTTTACTGCTCTTCAGTGAACTCTACATAACTCAGAAAGCAAAGAGGAATAGTATCTCTGAACTGGAATCATTTATATAATGAGAATTTTAGACAGTGATTTTAAAGGTCAACTTTTTATTTCATATACTTCAGTTTTGTAACATAGATGTGTCCAATTCTGTATATGAAAACTAAATGTCTTCCATGTTTGCGTGTATTGCTGCACTGTCAGAAGCGCTCCAAGGCAAAAAATATTCAGTGATTGGGAATTCATCCCAGAAAGTAGGAGAAATTGGTCCTGCTCCAATCACAAAAACAAAAGTTAGTAATCGGTTGAAATCCTGCCAAGAGTTTGTCAGAGATGGAGACTTAGAAAGGGGAATATCCAAATGCGTAACAAATCTAGCTCTATTTGTATGGAAGCCAGGGATAACAAATAGCACTACTTGTATAATTTTTCTGGAGTGTATCTACGTAACAATTATTTTACTCTGTTCTTTTTCTCTAAAGTAACTAATGTAAAACTTATTAATCTAAAAAGGCACTTTGAAATGATTGCACAAGTTTTATGCAAAAACTACAACTACACAATAAAAATTGTAGTTCCATCTTAAAGTATCTTAAAACAAAGTTGAAAGACAAATGAAAACTTAAGGAAAATTCCACTAATTGAAATAATGTTAATGAACGGTCAATATAAATGTATAGTAAGGATATTATATAAGTAGGAAAAGTTCAGGGGCCAGTGAGGTAGTTCAGTGATAAGCACCTGCTTAGGCAAGTACAGGCATTAGGGTTCTATCTCCAGCACCATATACCATGCTGAACTCGACCCCAGGCACACTGACCTGATGACAGATCCTGGGCTTGGTGATGTGCACATGTAATTCCAGTGCTGCACAGGCTCATAACAGAAAGATCAGTATGAGTCTGAGCTGCATACTGAGACCCTGTACTACATACATGACATAAAAAATAAAATAAATGGAAACGTTCTATGGCTATAAAATAGAAATGAATAAAACTATAAGAAAATTGTAGAAAAGAAACAATGGTCAAAATGTAATGATATTATTTTACTTATATAAATAAAATGAACATTCCATCTGTCAGTTTTTCAAATATTTTAAATCATGATATTCAGTATTCATAAGTATTCTAAATGATTTCCAATCACATATGGCTGGTAGAAATATAAATTTGAACACCGGTACCAGAAACAATTTCTCAATATATAAGAAGCTTAATACAACTTTTATCATTCCAGCAGGAATATCATTTGGATATTACAAAAAGATTCATATACGAAACTATTTTCTGCAGATGTTTCAGAGGATGAGCATTAAACTTATGGCTTCATGCATGTATTTCATATGTATTCTTCTATTAAGCAACACCCCCTGCCTGAAAAAGACTATTCCATTTTCAACAGGAAGGTCAAATAATTAGAAGCACTATAAATATAGAACAGAGGGGTAATGAATAAATGACAATGTAAACTTACAAGTGAATTTTACAGTCATTGAATCATATATTTATAGAATATTATTGTGACTTAATGTTAGCTTAATAAAGTAGAATACAATAGTTACTTAGATATACTATAGTATGTATCATAAATATGGTAAAGTACTATTTATCAAAATGCATGCATATATGCATAGCAAAATATACAAAGAAAAACTATAACTGAAAGAACATATAATACAATGGAAATACAGACCAGATAAAAAGAAATGGTAAGGTTAAAAGGTGGGAGGAGACAGCAGAAGCTACATATATGTGCTTTCAATCTAACTAACAGAAAGTCTACTGGGATTTCCTAACAGTTGAGTTGCAGTAAAGTACAGAAAGGGTAAAGTCATTTACCACCTAGGCAATTTGAAACATTGGTTAAAAAATTTTTTTTCATCTTAGTATTAATTGTAATCTATCCCTCCATTAGGTATATTCATGGATTGCAATTCCATATTTACCACCCAAAGGTGTGTAACTTGAAGGAAATACTTATTAGTATACTTATTTCTTTAAGTTATTTAACTGCAAAACAGATTCAAAGTAGCATCCAAACAACAAAGGAATCTGTCAGTAAAAATCTGAAGACATAGGTGATCTCATCTAGTATGTTATAGAGTACAACTTAAATACAAAGCAAATGATGACTGCTTTTTAAATGACCACTACAAATCTAATATACCTCCTTAAAATTAATGTTCATAAAGTTGAACATGTTTCCATAAATTGGGCAGAATCACAAAGAACTACTCTGAGTAGCTACCTTTTGTCAGTAAATTGTTTCAAAAGCTCTCAAAATGTATCCTACTAATGAAATGTATGGTTTACATGTTTCAGTACTTAAGTCTAGAATGATGGTCATTTATAATTGCATTATGTTTTTCAAAGTGCTGGAGATTATTCCTAGAGCCGTGTGTATGACAGTAAAGTACTCTGCTACTACTGAGCTCTATTCTCAGAACTTTTTTATTTTTATCATCAGCCCACTAAACAACTGGCTCCACTTATACACAATTTGTATGCATGAAAGTTTGAGTGAAGTATTGTAGGCAACTGTTCAGAAAAAGCAAAATTAGCACTGCAAGGAACATAATCTCCAGAATGATACGTAGATATTTCTCACCAAATATTTTATTCTTACAATCTACACATTTATAGAGTATATATTTTCATTCTTATATTACATATCACAAATACTGAATTTTCTTCAAGAACACTGACTTTCTTAGCAGTTTCTGTAACATAAAATGCAAAATCTTAATCATCAGATATAACATATTTTTTATTTTATATGAAATCTAGCTATATATTAATTAATTATATGTTGAGCTTTTTAAAGGAGAGAAGGCATGATCAAAATAGGCCTGATTACCCAAACTGAAAGTATCTAACACTTACCAAATTACTTATAAATTTCAAACCTCAAATTAAGAAAACAATATTGGTTAAGCTAAGTGCCTCATATTAAAGTGGACAGAATAATCCTAGAGTTATTCTCAATGGCAGTTTAATTATTAAACTGTCCAAATATTACTTCGCCTACTATTTTCTTTGGCACTCATTTCCATAATCCTATAAAGCAAAAAGACAAAGCAAAATAAAATGAAACCTAACTGCATGACTCTAGACCTTTCTTCATGATTAATTTCTCTGAAGCAGATGCATAGGATTTCCAAAGTACTGACTGTAAGCTCTGCATCTCTCTGGCTAGATATACACATTGTAGAAAGCAATGTACACATATCATCTTATTTAAAGCTGCCATAGTAATACTGTCAATAACCAGTACATCATTAAATCAAAAAATCGAAGTCAAGATACTTTTTAATGAAGTTGATTGATAATCCGAAAATAGCTACTATTCTTCATCCTATATACTTGAGACTTTGTAGGAAGCAGTTCTATATTCTTTGGATCATACTACTTAATGATATGCAACTTCTTTTTGTGCCCTAGAAATTGAGACTTAAGAATGAAAAGTTTAAAACATTATTTTAAAATTCTTTATGCAACACCACTCCTGAATTTTTCTTCATTAACTTCATGCAAGAATCACTTCTAATAATGAAGGAGTCCCATAGATCAACACTATATGAATGCATCCATATTTCATACTAATTAGTCTCTGTACATGTAATCTATTTCCCTGGTGTGTCCAGTACATGTGTCTCTGTCCTTGATTGCTCATTAAATCTGCTATATTTCACTTGAGCACTGCATCACTGAGACTGAGTAAGACATTTCAAAATGTAAGACCAGTGATTCCTTTCTCTGGTGCATTTCTTACAAAACCTTACAGGCAGAGCTCTGGAAGTACTGTTGAAATAATGCATACAATAGCCAATATGTTTTCTCTGTGTATAAACAAGGTTATGAAAAAGGTAGACTGTTATCCTCTCTGCCTCCATTGTGCATACAGTTAACATGCCCAGTATCTGACATGGTTTTAGGAGTAGCAATCCTTATTCTTTTTAATGGGGACCTCTGAGACTAGCAGTATCTATAAAAATACCCATGCTCATTGTTACACAGAGACTATTCCTAGACTACTATATCAAGTCCACACAAACATGCATGAATGCTTGCACATAGACATACACACATACACACACACAAACACACACAGTATTTTTGGTAAATTAAGTAGCAGGAGATACAATGGTAATATATTATTGCTTGAACTCTAATGTTTTCAATTTAGTTCTTTATAAGCAACAGAGGAGGTTATGTTAAAGTTGCGTAGTTCACAAGTATGGATTAAATTTTAAATTGATACATGGCAATAGTTAGATTCCTACCATTTTTTGCACTCCAACATTATAAAAGAACATTACTAGAAGATATAGTTTTGACTTTTCTTTAAGAAACAGTTCTGGAGAATCCTGAGGTAAGATATTTTGCAGACTTAACAAATCTACATTAATTCTTACTTTTTCATTTCGTGAAGCCTTAGGCTAACAACATTTTGGAAAAACTACACTCTAAGTATTACATAGATTGCTTGAAAGAGCAATCTGTAACAGAAATGTGTTTTTTCTCAGATTATGCTTGATAATGTTATGTACAAAAATAATAATAAAAGGGACCTATAATCCTTACTGAAATAATTATTTTATAATTTTCCATGACTTTACTTATCTCTATTTTTATGTACAAATTTTCACCAAATAGTAATGGTGATATCAGTGCTCTTTCAATTTTAATTTTTAGCAGTAATGCAAATACTTTCATTACTAATTTTAATTCATAAATCTGTCACAGTCAAAGAAATAGTTACATTAACAATGCTTAGTCTAAATCAACTCAAAATATCAATTTCATGATTTTATCCACATTTTAAATACCTATTAAAATGTTAATAACTTACAATGTGGTAATAATTTGATTTTATGGATTTTTCAGCTAAAAGGATAGCTCCTTTCATGATCAATGCTAGAAAAACTATGATAGAAAATCTAATGAGGTACTGGCAAAAGAAAAAGTTCAATTAACTGTGGCCCTTTAAATTGTGTATGTTTTCTTAATAGGGCTCTTGTACTTAATACCTACTCATTACTTTATAATCATCAAGAGATGGTCTTATGTAATACATATTGTTTAAGAGATTGAAAAATTACCTTTATTCACCAACTGTTAAGAAAAATTACTCAGTTAACCCTGAGGGAATGGACAAACTATCAAAATGATGATTTTGAATTTTCAACTCTTTTCTTCTAAGGAAAGTAAGTATTTGCATATATTATATTCATATCATAGTCAGAGAAGCTGAAGGCACACAGGCTTTGGTAACAAGATAGGAGGCTAACTCTTGGTGAGCCTCTGACATAGTGGTTGTAAGGGAAAATGACAGCATGCTTGCAAGGCTTGATAGACAAAGAGTAAACCAAGCTCTGGATAAGATATGAATAGTCACGTTCATCCAGACCCACTGCTATGGATAGACAATGTCCCCCAGAAGTTTCTGTACTGAAAACTTAATCCCCAAATTTATATATTAATGATATTTTGAGATGAGGCCTTCAGGTGGTAATTAGATAAAGCCATGAAGCTAGGACCTCCATGATGGCACTAGTGGGTATACAGGAAAAGGAATAAAGGCCAGAGCCAGCATTCCTGCTCTCTGTTCTCACATGATAGACTTGATGACCAGTCCATGCAGCAAGGAGACCCTCACTAGGCATTAGCATCATGTTCTTGGACTTCCCTGATTACAGAAACACAAGCCAAATATATTCTTGACACATTCTCTATTGCTTTGTTTTATTTAAATATAGAGATTTTAAATAATTCATAAAGTGCCTTACTTTGTTAAAACTGAGTCATATTATAGCAATGATCTCTTCAAAAAGAGAAAGACAGAGATGAAATAAACCCATAAGGACAGCATAAGAAGAACTAATGAAGATGACCTTTCAAAAAGGCATTTACTTGCATTCCTGTGCAACTCAATTTATTAGACCTTGCATCTTTTTTCTCTCTAACGCTATCATCTTATCTTGAAAAAAACTCAGTACATTTTGGCTGTAAGGATTTAAAGTATTTAATGTTGCTAACTTGTTTTAATTATCTTCTAGCTTTGCTCATAAAAATCTCACATTTTCATTTCTTGACACAGAATAGCTATCTAATGTATAAGTATCTATGCAAACATACTCTATCTGAAGATAAAATATTATTAACAAAATTTTAATAGCATAACATATTATTTTTCTCTCACTAAAAGAAAAAGGGCTTTGTGGATGCCTAGCAGCTGGATTTGAGACTTAAAATACAGAATCGCTGGGAAGATTTCAAGATCAGGGCTGTCACAAGTTCCTTCAGGGCACTATGGTCTTTCACTTAGAATTTCAGGCCTTTCAATACTGTGTGTTTTCTGTGAATGGATCTGTGAAATAAGGAATTAATGTTCCCAGTAGAAATGCTTAGTTATTTGAGAAAAATATAAAACAAGCTACTTGCTTACTTAAATCCATAGACTTTCTTAAAGGCATTTTAGCCTTTAGGCAGAACTAAAAGGCTACAAACTTATAAGTGAGGCTCAGTGGTGGAACACATACATGCTTAAGATGTCTGAGGTCCTAAATTCAATTTCTAGCACAAAACAGGCAGGGATAGGAGGAAAGGGGAGATCTTAGGAGATAGGAGGGGAAGGAAATGAAAAGCAAGCACATTGAAAGATAAAAATGAAATAAAGTTTTCATAACATACTCTTTAAAAAATATTCTAGCAAACTTGTGCTTGTCTATCTAAAGTTTGGATAATCTGCTTAAAATTATTTTTACCATAAGATTTATGGACCTGAATGCTTTTTTCAGTAGAAATACTGAGCTTTTCAGTGGAACATAGAAATAACAGGAGCTAGTCCCTAAGAGTTAAAAAAGGACAAGAATTACTACTCATTAGTCCAAAGAGCTAAATTTTTTTTAAAATATTAGACTAGCAAAAGGAAATATTACACATAATAGCTGCTCTTAAGTATTTATTCAAATACTTGGCACTAAATTGACAAAACTGAAAATTCCAATCAAGATTATAGTCATAACTTCATGAAAACAAATAGCAAGCTATGATATAATAGCCATTAACAAGTTCTAAAATTAAATTTTATACTCTCTATACCTATAGATTATGTACAAACTTCTTATTCTCAACACTTCTGCTCGAGCAGGCACAGCATCATACCTAGATAACTTTTGCAAGAAACTATAGAGGCATCTCTTTGCCCAAAGGTCATACGTTCCTTCAACTATGCCAGTAAGTCCCGATCAGTGCTCATATCACAAAGAGTAATCTATGATTTAACAATCATTACTTTTTCACTAAACCATATGTTCACATTCCTAATATTCATATTAGGATAATAATCTAAGTTTGGCATGTTAAGCCTCATTAATTGTGTCACTTCTCACCTCTATAACTGTATTTCTTGCTACCTTCCTCAGAAATGCACTATCAACCACACAAATTTTCTAAAATCACAATGATTCCTCAAATATTAATATATGTTCAAATGGGTACTTCTACTTTGCCTAGAATTTCTTGGTACTGCTATTCTTCCTCAATTAGCTAATCCTCATTTATTGTTTAATTAATTTTATTAAGAAAAATATAGCAATGATACACTTTTAAAACAGGTTAGAAGGACAGTTACAATAATTAATACATAGTATATTGTCTTCATAGAGGTTATTAATAGGACAAGATGCAGACATATCCTGTCCAAACACTATTAGTACAATCTTTCTTTTCATTGCATTAAGAGAAACTAGGTGTATATCTATCCTAACTATTTTGTATATAAAGATACAAAATGGGAGGCCAGGGAGATGGCTCAATGGAATAAGCACTTCCCTGGCAAGCTCAAGGGCCTGAGTTCAATCCCCAGGTTCCACCAAAAAAACAAAAAAAATGGTCCTTCATTTATATCCCCTTTTTTGCTTAGTTTTGTCAGAGATTGGTATGCCACTGTCAGCTAAATATTATAGGTGCATGAATTCAGCAAAATAATCCAATATTCTCTGGTAATCCACAGTAGTAGTGGGTTACCCTAAGGACTGCACATGTTGTTGACTTGAGCCTTTTACAGCTCAGCCTATTACTATGGCTTTACTTTTTGAACCTTGTTTTTATACTTTTCTGCTGGATGATTAACACCAAGATAAAGTAAGACCTATATAACAAGAAATGTAATTTCTGTATCTGACAAGGTCAGTCAAATCCCCTCAGGATTTACTCTGAAACCCTGTGAGAGTCACATGTAGAAAAAATTCTCTCAGGCTTTCACAGAGTGCAAATTGGTCAAGCAATGGCAGTGACTCATCCACATGACTGACACTGACAAAGGATCTACAATCTAATCCTCATTTAAAGCAGGACAATTCAACCAGGCATTGGTATTCAATGGGAATTCTTGCTTACTCTTCTTTATCTGAGTTACATGGGTCTGCAGTACTCTATTCATCTCTAACCTGGCATTTATACAGGGTATGATAATAATCTATTTACCTATCTTGTCCACAATCCTTACATTCCCTGAGGATATCATATTTCTTCTCTATCTTTAAGTACAGTGACTAAAAAAGGGGAATACTTAATGAGTATCCACTTTAAAAATAGAAGAAAAAACTAGTTTTAAAAATTAGACTTCTATTACCATGATTGGATAGATAGGCAGCCCCTACATGGAATAAGTCTTGATAAAAAAAAAAAGATGGAATTAAATAATGTTGTAACAAACATACTTCTGAAGGAAATTGCTATCAAATTTATGAAATTACAGACTTATCTTTTTTTGACAGCTTTTCACTATGCAGTATGCACTCCAGGCTGGCCTTGAAATGAACTCATTATATAGCCCAACTGGCCTCAAATTCTGTTCCTTCTGCCTCACCATCCTGAGTACTGGGATTACAGGCATGTGGAACCAAGCCCAGCAGTAAATTTATCATTTCCTAAAATTTCTACATTATGTTCTAAGAACGTTGCTACAGATCATAAGTAAAACATAACGTTATTTATCAAAATTTTCTTTTTTCAGCCTAGTAAGAACTAGGTATGAAAAAGTTTTATGGGACTCTAGAGGTCAATGACGTTCATACATGAACATTTCTGTGGAAAATGTCTGCATAAAATAATCAATGTGCCCTGAGTAGCATGACTTGAGCTTACATATTAGGACTGATAAATGATGCCAAGTCCTAATATGTAAGCTCAAGTCATGGAATGCCAAATAAAGTATAAACAGTTGGATAAAAGACACAAAAACTATTAAAACTGACAAGATACTTTAAAGCCCAAATAAAGTACTTTTGCTTAACTAATTAAGAACTAGAATCAATCCTGAAAAATATGGCCAATTAATGCAAGATACCTCAAAAGTACAGTTCATTGTATTAAAACCATTATATATATAAATATATATATATATTTCTACTCACTAAAATTGAAGCATGCCTTTGTTTTGATCACTAGCTACACAAGCAGGATATAATTGACATATTACTATATTTTTATATTGGAATGAAAATTTATTTCATTAAAAATCCATTAGATAATGTAATTCTCTTCTTAAAAATACAATGGGATAGATAGATAGATAGATAGATAATGATAGATAGATAGATAGATAGATAGATAGATAGATAGATAGATAGACAGACAGACAGACACATAATCTAATTATATTATGAATCAGGTATAGAAAAATTGAAATAAGTTGATTTCAAACATATATGGAAAACTGGCAATACAGTCATTCTAAAAATATGATTGTAAAAATAAGAACTCTTTATTACTGTGACTTCTGTGCTTCTCCTTGATGCCAAGCACAATTTACACCCTATGTGTAGGAATGATACATATAGGCATAGCAGTGCCATATTAAATTACTAGTAGATCTAATATAACAATCAAAAAAATTTATATCATACTTTGATAATTCCCTTTTTCTATTTTTTATTACAATTTTCTCCTATTTTGAAGACTAACAACAAGAACAAGAAAAACAAAAGCAAAGACGGAAACTGGGTAAAATGCAACAATACATACATTACAGATTTTCAAAACAAGAATTGCTCATTAACAATGATTGATATATTATCTATTTTATCATCAAATCTATTGTTCAGATTAACAGATACAGATATGCAGATATAACATATGATTGAATACTTTCAAGTGAAATAATTTACCCTGCACTGAAAATAACTGTCCAATTCATGGGTGAAAGGGGGATAATTATAAATTTTGCTAAAATAAAGAAAAATGTGACTTTTCTTCTCAAGTATTCAATTATTTGTCTATGGTCAATAGTTTTGCTCATCATATCTTTCTAGGATGTATTAAAAACTTCTCCAACCCTACTACCTTTTTATCTTCCTTTATCATTTTGATTTTATCTGAGTTACAGTAATTGGGCAAATGAATGGTGGTTAAACAAAGTGCAAAATATTTGATTTTACTTTTCAGCTCAAACAACTCAGTATATAAAAAATAAATTAGTGAGTTTTTATATTTTTTCAGATAAAACATTGGATTCTATGAAGCTATCAAATAAGATGATGAGGTTAGGTTTTGGTGTGACGATAAAAGAACAAAGAAATGCTCAATTAGAACCAGCGAAGAAAGTTAAAAAGGGATCTAAGGGAAAAGCAAGTCACAAAGTGGTAGAACAAAGCTGACTACTATCCAAAATGAAGGCTAATTAAGACAGTATGTGACAAAGTTCAAAAAGGGAAGGGGATGTACACTTGCACATTACTGAATGTACTACAGAGCTATAATAACCAAAACGCTATGAAAAGTAAAAGACAGTATGACGTCAGTTTTATCTGAATAAAATGAAACTTGAAGTCTAGCAATAGTCACTTCTCTTTATGCTCAATAAATTTCAAAAAAAATATTTCAAACTAATTATGGGAAAGATAGACACAAAAATGGGCCATGGACACTGGATATTCACATGGGAATAAATAAAGGTAGTGAAAACAATAGGGGCTGGGAAGATAGCTCAGTGGAACAAGTGCTTAGTTGTCAAGCACCGGTGCCTGAGTTAAATCCCCGGTCCCACCAAAAATAAAAAAGCTTTAAAAAAGAAAATAATAAAGAATCACAGATGTAAATTTTTTGTGATGTTTGATAATGAAATATGACAACAAAACATAATCATTACAAGTGAAAAAAAGTGGGGCTTATCAAAGTTGAAATGTTTCTGAAGAAAGTAAAAGCAGTTCACTAAATTAAAGAAAAATAAGAGACAACGCAAAGAAAAAAGACAGCTCAATAGAAAATGGGCAGAG
>PVKA01035252.1:6127-22879 GCA_004027165.1 Ctenomys sociabilis
TTTTTTTTTTTTTTTTTTTTTTTTTTTTTTTTTTTTTTTTTTTTTTTTTTTTTGTCTTTTTGAGACAGGGTCTCACTATGCAGTTCAGGCTGGCCTTAAGCTCACTTTGTAGCTCAGGCTGGTCTCGAACTCACAACAATCCTCCTGCCTCAGCCTCCCGAGTGCTGGGATTACAGGCATGCGCCACCACGCCCGGCAATAACCTATTTCTGTGATACTAAAACAAATATTGATTAGACAACTTAAAATCATATAATGCTTTGCATATATTTAGCATGTATAATGTAACTAGTGTATAAAATGTCACACTGTCCTAAGAGAAATCTGACCAAGGTGTTGATCTTACCAAGGTGTTGTGGTTTTCCTTGTCAAGTAGGGGAGAGGTTTGTACGTTTTCAGTAGTATTTGAAAAGGAGAAAACTAGGGAAGGGTGTGTAAATGGATTCAGGATTGCAGTTAATGGGTGGTGTTGAACTGTGCTCTGAGATGGACAAGTTTTATAGTGTGAAAATTACGTTCACATAAAGATGTGTAAAAATAAAACATCACCTGGAAACTTGGTTAGGTTTCTAGGCCTGCCTCACTGAAAAACTATTGTTTGAGTTAGTGAATATTTAGGGAGATTATTGGCACAGATTCAGTATTAACATTGTCCTAATACTCAACATGGAGAGAGCAAGAGAGAGAGAGAGAGTGTGTGTGAATTGATTGTGAAAGTGTGCGCAGGAGAAGTGTACACCTTCTCAAAGACAGCAGAAAGTGCCCATGTGACCAGAGGGTGGAATGCAGTGTAAGATCAAAAAGAGCAGATTGTAGGGACACCATGCATAAAACAATTCTGTTTTTTTTTCTTTAGAGTAATAGAAAACTATTGAGTATTTAAGGGCAAAGGAGTAATGGGATTGTATATATATCTTGGAAAGATGGTTTTGGGCACATTAAAGAATTTGGGTTAGAAATGTCCATGAGTGAAAAGATATCTACATAGTCAGGTGTAGTTCTAGTGAGAGAGTGTAGACAGTGGGAACAGTGAGGAAGAAGGAAGTGTGAGGGTGGTCACTACAGTTCTGGAGTCCAGAACTTGAAGTCAGAAACGTTGTATAATGAATTTTGTGTAATTTTAGGATGTGGTGTTACAGAGTGAGCTTCTCAATGACTCAGTTTTATAGTCAGATAGTCATATATCAAGGTGAAAGATCTGGCATATTTTCCTATTAATGTGCCAGTTGGCCAGATGGTCCTTGCTGCTACCGTTATCACCTAAAACTTTATCTGTAATTTGTCATAATGAAATGAGGCCGGAAGGATTCATAACTTCAGTAGGTTGAAGTAAAAATGTTTTGTTCTTGTGTACTTCCTTTAATAATGTGATTTTGTTTACTGTTTCCCATCAGTATTTGATTTTCATCAAGCAGCTGATGGTATCCAGGAACAACAGCGACAAGAACAGGCAGGGAAAAAGTAAGATTCTTTTTCTGTACTGTATAAGCATATTTAGACCTTCGTATGTAAGTTCTAAGCCAGAAGTAATAGAACATCTTGTGTAGTTATTGAGAAAATCAATAAGATCATGAAAATAAACAGAGGAAATAACATAAATATAAATAGTTATAACTTCATTCTTTGCCATGATCTGGCTGTAAGACCTGTATCTTCTTTGTGTAACTGTTTGATCTTTTTTCTTTCCCCGTTAAGCCTGGGTACCACAAAAAAGGGCATTGGCCCAGTTTACTCTTCCAAAGCGGCTCGGAGTGGACTTCGGATGTGTGATCTTGTTTCTGACTTTGATGGCTTCTCTGAGAGGTAACTAATTTAATGTTCCAAAATTGAAAGAACAGATGGAGTTTTACAGTTTTTAAATACCTGAATATAAAATGGTAAGTCCAGTGTTCTAGTTAAATGGTGATGGTTGGCTTTATCTGAAATATTAAAGTCATTTTTATTTCATTCTAATTCATCCCTATTTTCAGATTCACATTATTAAAAATAACATGTTAATACCAGCAGTATTCTAAGAAGACAGAGTCAGAATTATATTTAGGAATTGGAGTATGGGATGATTTGCTGACAAATAGAGTAGTTCTAGCAGGTGTGATGGTATTGCCACTATGTTCTAGGGTCTTATTTTCTTTGGTACTGGAGGTTGACCCCAAGAACACTACCACTGAACTACATCGATATTCTTTTTTACTTTTTGTTTTAGTGCAAAACCTCTACAAGTTGGCTAGGCTGGCCTCAAACTTGCATTCCTCCTGCTTCAGCTTTCATTATAGCTGGGATTATCGATGTACAGCACCAGGTCTAACTAATTGTCAAAAGCTGTACAGTGACTCAGTGATGGGAAACTGGTTGTGCTCAACAAGTGATATAGGGGCTTTAATGACATGCTCTCTTTTTTACCAGCAGCCAATTTGTTTGGAATGACAAGATACCTCCACTAGAGACACATGAATGATGTCTGCCATTTTCTCTTCCAAGTATCATGGAGACCATTTCTTTTTGTGTTTTTACAATATATAATACAATTAATTTAGGCTTAAGTCTTATATGTTTATAGATTTCCATCATTCTGTCCTTTCTCCTTACATCACTTTAATTACATTATTAAACTTGAAAAAATATTTTCAGTGTATAATACTCAGATGGTTGATCTCCTTTATTAAATCTTTTTTTCTCAAAAAGTATCTTCAACTTTAGAATTAGTTTATCATTTGGGCCACTTATAGTCTGAAGAAATTAGCTGGAATGTCTAATGATATTTGAATATTTTTAAAGAGAGCTAATGTCTTTGCACTTTTCAGGTTCAAAGTTCTAGCTAACCAATACAAATCTATATACCCTACTTTGGAAATAGACATTGAAGGTGAATTACAAAAACTCAAGGTAATGTTTTTTGACCTCTTTAATGTTCTTTTTAACACTTGTTTGCCACATTAGTATCTGGATTTTCCCTCCAGTAGGGGTCAGATTATGGGTTTTGTGTTCAGTGCTAGGGAATTCAGCTTTTGTCCTGGAGATAATGAAAGGCTGTTGGATAATGCTGAGCAGTGGTGACATTTGCATTGTCCGAGGACACTCATAACAGTGGGGGTGTACAGGTTGGCGAGGGGATGAATGTGCTGTGGGAAGTTATAAGGTAGCCAGCCCACCTAGGACTGAGCCGTGGCGTAGGGGTTTTCTGCACTGTCTACTCCTGAAGTACACTGCAGGCTTAGGGCAGTGGGGTGAGCCTGTGGCATGTGTGCTGCAGCAGGCTGGTACTGTAAAGCTTCATCTCTGCCTCAGGGCTTGTTCTTCTCTGCAGTATGTGTTAACTTAAATTCTACAGTAATATTGTTAATACTTTAAATATATTTTGAAAAACTTTTATAATGCTCACATGTAAAATAATACTTGGTATTATCAACTAGTAATACTATTGAATTATTTTACAATAGTGGAGTACAAAGAAAAAGAATGTCACAGGCTTTTGTGTACCTGACAGTATAACTTTCGCCCCCCCCTAAATTTTGATGACCACTCTGATAAAATTTCAAAATTCTTGGTTACGTGTGTTATACCTCAAAATTTTAAAAGCAGTAGGTTAGGTAGTATAGCCAATTAATTTTCTGATAAGTTGTGTACAAAATAGGAGTACTTCGCTATTTAGAGATTGTTACCATGACGTTGATAAAGAACTTTTCAATTTCTGCTCATACACACACACACACACATACACACACACCCTAGGCTGCAAGTGGGACCCTGCACCATGAGCGTGCAAGGTTCTTGCTGTACCACTGAGCTGTAGCCTCAGCACCTAGATCTCTAATGTTCTCGACCTGGTGTCTTTTTCTGGCTCTGGAGAATTGGTATGAGAGACAAAAGCTAATCTAAATGTTGCAACAGTAAGATAAATAGAATCAGCAACCCTCTTTGTTTACTGTCTTGAGGTCTTGCTTGTACTGGTTATATTATCAGTGTGTTGGTGCACATGGCAGTTGGTTTTTGTCTTTGTGTGCAGGGTTATATGGAAAGGATTAAACCAATGGTAAAAGATGGAGTTTATTTCCTGTATGAGGCTCTCCATGGACCACCAAAGAAGATCTTGGTGGAAGGAGCAAATGCAGCATTATTAGATATTGATTTTGGTAAGTGAAATATGGTTTGCAGGGAGCTAGACTGGGCCTGAAGTACTTAAAATATACATAATTAGTGTTTGAAAGAGTTTTTTTTTAGCTTGTATATTCAGGAATGATGGAAGTTTATGCCAGTGTTTTGTTGTTGTTGTTTTAAAGGACTAAGAGAAACAAGTATGTTAAGTTTTGTATGTATTTAAAAAAAAAAATCATTATTTTACCTTTAGGGGACTGATGGGCCCTATAAATTAAGGGTTCTATTATTTCATTAATTATTTAATTACCTCAGCTGCCTGGAGCCATAAAATGATAAAATGAATTCTATAGGTGAACCTTCATCTTTAATTCAACCTTTAAAAACATGCATACAGTCTTGCTAAACATATATATTATAAGATCTATGAAAACCTGCTCATACCTGGGGATGAGACTCTCTAGGGTGATTCAGGGTGTTTCTTCTACCTTCGGAAGGTTAAAGCCTAACTTCTTGGTTGCCTCCAAACAGAATTTCTCGTGCTTGATGTCTACTTGTTGCCATTTCACTGAGCTTGGTTCCAGCTAATTAGAATGTGTTTTTACATAGTGTGTGTGTGTGTGTGTGTGTGTATATATATATATATATATATATATATATATATATATATATATATATGCACAGTATTCTGATACCATAAGATACCTACCCAGTCTGGAAAGAAGCCAGTGTCTAATTAGCAGAGTGGATACTTGAACATAAAAGGGAAAAAGAAAATACCACTCTTAATACTTTGTAATATGGTGGTTGTTCATTGCATAGAGAGCCAAAGCTAGGGGAATACTGAGCCCCATAAAGCAAATTCTTAGTTTGTTGCAGTCTGTCCATGTTGCCGCTGCTGTGCCTTAAATTCTCATATCATGGAGTCATTTGATTTAAATAGATAAGAAATTCAGTTCTGAGGATTTAGCTCAGCAGCCTAACTGCCTGCCTGGCAAGCACTGAGTTACATCCCTGGTTCCAAAAAGAAACAAAAAAAAGGAAACTCAAAATATGTGGTAGGTATCCTTTTACACACATATATTAATCTCACTAGAGGCAAAGAAAATCATGAGCATTGATGTTGAAAGAGGGCAGTGCCAGTTGTAAGTGGGTTTGTCAGAAACCACTATAATTAGAAAATACTTAAATGCAGAATTTTAATAGTAGTTCTGTTTTAAAGTACATACATACCTGAGCATATGTTAACAGTCTTCTCTGTTTTCAGGGACTTACCCTTTTGTGACTTCCTCAAACTGTACTGTTGGCGGTGTCTGCACAGGTCTGGGCATGCCCCCTCAAAATGTTGGAGAAGTGTACGGAGTTGTGAAAGCGTACACCACTAGGGTTGGCATTGGTGCCTTTCCGACAGAGCAAGACAATGTAAGCTCATTCTCAGTAAACCCAATTTGAAAAATGAGGAAAGAAAATGGATGTTTTTCCCCCTTATCGAATTTTTACTTGCTCTTCTTTGTGAGAATCATTACATGTCTGGCCTTACCGTATTCAGACTGCAGTTTTCTTGGAACATTTGATTGGATTTGTCTACATTAACAAATGCTTATTGGTGACTTGTTTTTAATAGACAGCACTTAGTTGTTTTTCCTACCATGTCAACTTACATGTTAGGCAGTTGCCTACATAAAAGATTGTAAAAAAAGGCAGTGTAAAAAAATGAAGCCAAAAGTATATCTATTCCAAATAATGCCCTTCTCAGATAAAATTTGTGATCTCTGTGGAATTGTATTTTTGGCTTTTTGTCTAAAAGATTTATCATAAAGTGACGTTCTCTTCTGTGATTTCTAATAAAATTCCATTAACTTTCCATCATTGTTATTATAACTCATAGGATCTATTTTTTTTGTTCTCCAGGAAATTGGAGAATTATTACAAACAAGGGGTAGAGAATATGGGGTAACTACTGGAAGAAAAAGGCGGTGTGGCTGGCTGGACCTTGTTTCACTCAGATATGCTCATATGATTAATGGATTTACTGCGTGAGTATTCTGTAGAAACATTTATTGCAGGAAAATGTAGGACAATTCATGACCACAAATTTAATTTTGTGGAATGCAGATTTGAGATAGAAAAACTTTATTGTAATAGAAAATATAATTCTGTAGTCTCCAAATTGAAATGGTGGTTCTAGATAGAAGTACAATGAGATATGGTAGGGGAGGGGTGATACAAAAGAGGGGCCTCCATATCCAGAGGTGGTGGAAATGAATTAGGATGGTCTTTTACACATAAGAAAGCAGCAAGCCAAGTGGGCAGGCAGCGAGCTGGACGAAGAGGGACGTAAGTAGCAGCGTAAGTCAGTGTGCATATGGAGCGGGAGGCGGCACCTCATAGTGATAGAGTGCATAGATTTAAGTAAGGCCTGACACCCTAGACTCAAATCTCAGATTCATTCGGTGTGCTCATGTGACTGGTAGCACCTCGGTTTTGTCATTTGTAAAATCAGTGATAGTATTGTTATGTATGCCACAGTGGTGTTGAAAGATTAGACAAAAAGTGTAATGAGAATGTGCAGCATACTTTGTGGCTCACTGACAATGGTCATTAAAGGTCATCAGTGTATGTACATACGTGTGGTTAGGCCGGGCAGGGTGATGGCTATCTGTAATCTTAGCACTCAGGAGGCTGAGGCAGGAGGATCATTGTAAGTTTAAGGCCAGCCTGGGCTACAAAGTGAGTTCAAGGGCTGCCTGAACTAGAGTGAGATCCTGTCTCAGAAAGATAATGACAAGAAAAGTGTCCATATCCATATTAATTGGTGTGTGTTCCTAGAAAATAACAGAATAAAGGTTAAAGATAATAGTGTGTGAACAAGTATCCCAAACCTAGTGTTTTATCTAATTCCCACAGGTTTCCCCCTAAAAACCTGTTATCCAGTCAGTTGATCAGGAAATTTTCATGTATCATGAAGAGCCCTTGCTGTGGTTTCCTCCCTCTTCAGCAGTTTCTGATCCGAAGGGTGGAGGTGATGGTAACAAGAGTGAGAACTGAGGGCTGGCGGCATGTGTGTAAATGTGCTTATAGCTTGTGCTCGTCCACAGGGAGCAGTACGTTCTGCTGTGTCTTATGGCCAGAGTGCACCCTAACTTGGGCAGCCCTGCCATGAGTGTGTGTTGGTGGTCAGTCAGCAAAGCTGAATCGGTGTACGAGGCTGCCAGGACCAGTGAAGGTCTATTGTAGTCAGTAGTAAATAACTCAGTAGCATATTATGAATAATATATATCAATATATTGTTCCCTAGTGTTTTACATGTGGCACGCTTTAAAACATAATTCTAATCAGTTTTCAGAAATGCTTTGGAACTTTGAGCTTTGCACGAATTTTCCTTTTCTCCTACAACTTAGATATTATGGCCTTTAATGTGTTTATAACTTTGCCTTTTCTTCCAAAATTAGGTTGGCACTTACCAAATTGGATATTTTGGACATGTTTACAGAAATCAAAGTTTGCGTCGCCTACAAATTAGATGGTGAAGTCATACCTCATTTCCCAGGTACTTCTTTGAAGGCTATGTTAAGGACATTGTGTGACATTGGTAGTGGAGCAGTGTCAGCGAGCTCTTCCATGTAATGTGTGATACCTAGCCGTAAGCTGGATAGGCTCTTTGTGACATAAAGTTGAGTGTTCACTTGTTAGCATTTGACTCCAAACTGCTTTCCATTTGGGTGCTGGTCAGAAGCATGCATTCAGATTCAATGTAAAATAAACATGGCGTCTTTGGGCACACTGTTCCTGAGTCTCCTCTTCCCTGTTTTGAAAGTAACTTCCACGCACAGGCCCGGCATGGTGCTTGGGAGGCTGAGACGGGAGGATCCTAGCTTCCATGGCAGGGTTATTCTCTTGGGAACAATGAGGCAACAGAAAAGAATCTGTTTATCTAGTGTAGGATTTTATTCAGTTAGAAGCCAGTTGTTCCAATGTGTGTGGTATAGTCTTGGTTGGTAAATCTACTTCAAAGCTACCTCAAGAATTGTAAACTTGAACTGGGGAAATAGCTCAGTGAAATAAGCACCTGCTTGGCAAATGCAAGGTCATGAGTTTGATCACTGCTACTGCATAAAAAGAAGTGTTATAAACTCTCTTTTAACACCTCCCAAAATAGTCTAATCTCAGCTGGGAGATAGCTCAGTAGAATAAGTGCCTGCCTAGCAAGTGCAGAGTCCTGCATTCAATTCCTGGAACTGCCAAAAAAAGAATATAAAAAAGAGTCTAATCAAATTTAATGACACATGGGAAGATCTATCATAGGGAGCAGTACCACATATTCTTTTAATTGAAACTTTAAAAACTAACAACATAGGTAAAGCTTAGCTTTTTCATGGTGAGTTAGCTGATTTGGGTCAAGTTCCTCCAAAAGAGTCTGAAGCAGAAATTTGCATCTAAAAATTGTGTTGGAGAGTGCTTTCAGCATCATCACTTGCGAAGGAATTGTTCAAACGTAGTGTGACCAATCCCAAGAGGAGCCAGTGAGCTGGAGTGGTCCATTGTTACCCTGTATTGGAGCTGGTGTAGCTGGTGTCCAGAACTTTGTACTTCCAGTAGCTGGACAGTAAGTGGTCTGTTGGGTGGAGCAGCTCCCTTTGTCCGAGGGCAGTTCCTGGATAAGGGACTGAGTTGAGTCCCTCCTACCACAAGGGCAGTGCCTGTCTTAGAGGAGGTTCATAATACACTACTCTTGTGCTGATTGTTGAACCCTGTGTAGATATACAGTAGCTCTTCTTTTGGGTATGTTAAGGAAATTTTCAAGAGAAAGGTTAGTGGTATAATTTATATATCCCTTGCTGGGCTATCGCAGTGCAAAAGTAGAAGCAAGTGTCCCGTTAAACTGTAAGCTAAGGCTCTGCCCTATCATACTGGATTTCATGTGCCAAAGCCATCAGGAAAGGAGTCACTAGCAGGGGTGATTGATGATTAAGATCACAGAAGGCTGTCGTTACCCAGTGTGTGTTGGAGGAAGAATGCTTGACACCTGGATGGTATTTGGGCATCTCTTGGTATTTCCTAGTCTTGCTGAATGGATGAACAAATTAGCCAAGACTGTGGAAAAAACATGATAAGCAGACTCAGATCTCTGGGGTTATGGATCTGGACCCCATTTGGTAATGATAATCTCACTCCCTTATTAACTCCTCAGCTAACAGATCTGCTGGTTTAGGTTGTTAACGTCATGAAATACATTTTTCAAAAGGTTCCATTTTATCTACTATCATAAGCCACAAGACCAGTGTAGAAGTTATGGCACCCAACAAGTATGTTTGTTTCAATTTTGTATTGTGCGACTAGAGAAAAGAGCAATGGGTGAATCTTTGGACCCAGAGAACTCAGCTGGAGTTAGGCCAAGGTTCCATTTTAAGCTGGCCCCCCTGTGGCTTCTTTATTAGCAGTGGTGCCATGGTATCAATAGCAGCTTGAACTTTGTGTCTGACAGTTCTCAAAAGAGATGGAGTGTTCCCCTCTCTTCAGTGTATGCCAAGGAATACACACACAGTGTTCTGTTGAAGTCAGTCCTCATGGGAGCACAGCCTTACTAAGATAAAAAACAGATTCAGTTTCACAAATTAGTTGAGTTGCCATTACTTATCCTTGGGGCACTGTCTTCAGCTCCTTGAAAGACTGTCATTGACTTAATTTTGAAACTAAAATTCTCATTTATAGCCTGCAACCCTGTTGGCCACCTGTCTTCTGGCCAGTTAATTATCTCTCTGATGGTCAGGTCCTCCGAGTTGCCACCTGACTGCTGCTCATAATGGTAATCGAGCCATTGTCTTGATCACTTTGTCTCTGAAATAATCAATAATTACTGTCTCCTGGCCTTTATTCTTCAGGAATCCTACCACTGCTCTTGCTGTCCACTTTCCTTCCCTATTTCTTTTTGTTATTCATACTAGATATGCTTAAACCCATCCAGAGGACTTTTAGTTCTAGAACTTTCATTTGGTTCTTTTTTATACTTTATTTCTTTACTAATATTTCCTAGCTGTTGATATATAATGACTGTATTTTCTTAATTTTTGTAGCTACTTCTTTTCTCTGTTAGTTTGGTGACCAGACCATCTCAAGTATGTTTTCTACTGCTTACCTCCAGAATATTTGCCCTACTTTCAGCTATGTAGCGACTGTTGTTTGAGCTTTTGGTGATCCTTCTCTTTGCATGTGTAGTTTGACTTTAGCCATGGAATTCTTATGTGGCTGTCTGGGGAGATCTTGTCTCCTAGCTCCCTTTTCTCTGATGTCTGATCTTGCTAATTCTAGTTGCTTATTGTTTTTTGAAATCTGCTCTCTACCTCTAGGAACTGCCTCCATTATCTTGAATTGTGATCAGAAAGTTGCTCACAGTTTAAAGAATTGAGTTTTTTCAGGATTTGCTGGAGAGGTTTTTTTCTTTCAGGAAGCATAGTGTATTTCTGGAAGGAGCTGTCATATGTTGAGAGCTAGTCTGGACCTGTGCTTTTAAAATATGATGGCTGAAATGGAAGGCCCTTTGAGTCTCTCGATGTCTTTTTTAGCCAAGCACCTCAGCAATCCTGACGTGTCTATTTCATGACTTTAAAGCTGCTCAGAACTTTCCTGGGTGGCCTCTATCATTTTTGTGTCATGAATCACGGGAGAGTGCCTGGTACCATTTATCCTGTATTTAACTGATGTTCCATGACCTACCTTTCCCCCGATCCAGCACCCTCACCCCTAGTGTCCGTACACACTGACTTTTGCGCACTTGGAAATGCTGGTTTCATCCTACAGATCTCTGAGAATATAGCCCCTTTTCTCTCAGGTGCTTCCTTGGTCCTTGTGCTGGTTAATCTTGATTGTTAGCTTGAGTGGATCCAGAGACTCCGGGAGAAGTGAGTGGATTGTGAGGCCATTGTCCTTCTCAGTGGGTTACCCCTTTGGTGGTTTCATTGCTGAATGGACTACTCGTTTGTAAGGCACAATGGAAGAAATGTGGCATGACCACAGGGGCGCATCTAGTCCCTGGCCCACTCTTGGCTCTTCCTCTGCCATCTGCTTCTGGCCACCATTAAGGGATTAGTTTCCTTGCATCATGCCTTGTGTCCCAAAGCCAGCCAGCTATGGACTGAGAGCTCTAAGAGCTCTAAAGCCTTGTGCCAAATAAAGCTTTCCTTGTAAATTGCTGGTGGCAGGTATTTTGTCCCAGCAATGGGAAGCTGACAGACACAACTAGGTCATAGTGAACCTTTTAGAGACAAGTGTCCAAACTGCAACCCAAACCCACTTGTTTGTTGCACAATGCCAATGCTGCAGTTAAACCTTAATACTAGCCTGGCATGGTGGCGCAGGCCTGTAATCCCAGTGCTTGGGAGGCTAAAGCAGGAGGATTGTTGTGAGTTAGAGACCAGCCTGAGCTACAAAGTGAGCTTAAGGCCAGCCTGAACTGCATAGTGAGACCCTGTCTCAAAAAGACAAAAAACAAAAAAAACAAAAAAAAACTCACATGTTAATATCTTTTGTCTTAAAACAAGCATACCCTTGGCTCACCACCACTGAACTCAGTTATGTGCTCTGCCCTGATGAGGAAGAAAAAGGTGGACTGGGGTAGGCACAGGTGGCCTTTCAAGGCAGAGACCTCTGCATCGTCTCCAAATAAACCTCAGCCTCAGCAAGTATGGAGACATTCTGCAGCTTCACAATTTCAACCACAGCAGCCCAGATGTCCCAGCTGTCATCTCAGAGTTCCACTTTCCTCAGGTCCTGGTCTCATAGCAGACTGGCCAGATTTGAGAGTCTTAACACTCTAGAGCTCTGCTGTCCATATGTCAGCCTGATCCTCATCTTCTGCTCTTTGCTGCGGATGAGGCACAGTCTACATGCTGCTGCTCACCCTTGGACTGTCATATTTTGATTTAAGCTAAGCAAAGACCCTCAGCCTTGTCTTTCTTTAATTCATGACATTCATCAAGAGCCTCTCTGTGCGCATTTTGCAGTGCTTCCGATAGTGCCACCAGTTCATCTCCCATGAAAGTTACAGTGTTATTCCAGCGTATCAGATGTGGTGCATATGCCACCAGCACAGATCCTCACTGCTGGCCAGCTGGCCAGGGATCCAATCCCACTTTCACTTGTAGAGCTGCCTTCTCACACTCCTAGCTCAGCTGTCTTCCTCTGAGTTCCCACTGTCTCAGGTTGAGTTCTTTAGGAAGCAGATTCTGCTGTGTGGATTGGCGCACTGCCTTGTGTATAAGCTGAGCGACATTTATGAGAAGGATGAGGCAGAGGGAAAATTGAACTGTAATGTGATTGTGTAAGAAGTTCTCAGCTGAGATATATCTGGAGGGTGAACAAGTACCACAGCAGTCATCTGCGCCCACCTGCTCCTTCAGGAGGAAGCAGCAAGCCCATAGGTGTATAACTGTGCATTAAGATGAGTGACTGTAGAGAATGCTGGAATTTGACAGTAGAAAAATGGAAACCTTATAAAATTCAGAAACCTGGGATAGCTGCATAGCAACAGAAATACAATATCAGGGCAGGGGCTGGAGATGAAGGGGGAAAAATAAGAACAGATGTGGGCTTGGGATGTAGCTCAGTGGTAGAGCTCTTGTCTTACATGCACAAGGCTCTAGGTTTAATCCCTAGCACCACTATCACAACAAAATTGAAATGTTATGTAATGCCTGCCAGTTTCCCACAATGAGTATAACCACTATGTACTATAAATACATATTAATGAAAATTCTTTTAAAATTAAAAAAAAAAGGTTAGCCAGGGAGATGTCTCAGTGGAATACACACTTCCCTGGCAAGCGCAAGAGCCAGAGTTCAATCCTCGGTTCCACCAAATAAGTAAATAAATAAATAAAATTAAATTTAAAAAAAGTCCCATTATTTTTGCAGAATCTTCCTTCTACAGAGACAGGGGTGAAAGAGTTCCAACCTGTGAGTGGAGATGCCAACAGTCTTAGTTTTGGAAAGCCTTAGAAGGCTTATATCCTAATTAGATAAGGGACCTGAAATCTGGTCTTAGAAAAAGCCTTCATTTTATCTCCCAGGGTGCTGAAGCCTGAGAAAGGATCTTGGTCACTCCTCTATTGCAGGAGGCAGGAACTCCTGCGTGCCCCACCACTGGGTCCAGAGACTTCCCAGTGGCTGACTCTGTGGGTGGCGGCCTCAAAAGCCAGGCGTGGCTTAGTGCATTGACTGGCACAGCCTTGCCCCTGGGAATGGGTGTTTGCAGCATGGAAGTGATGCTGATTGTTGGAGTGACCGGCAGTCCTTTCTAGGCTCTGACCATCCTGTTCAGAGAATTGGATGGAACCGTTGATGAATGTGTAAGTTTAACATTCACTTAGGGTAAAAGAAGAAAAAGCACAAAAGTTCCCAAGAAGAAAAAATACTGTCAGAAGGAATACATGCAGAGTGAATGTAGTAGGCCAGGGAGAGTAAATAGTGCATCTCTTCGAGTGCAGAGCAGGCTGGTGAAAGGCTTGTGGCCACTGCTAGTGTAATGGCCCCATCTTTATGTCTCCCTCTGTGATATCAAACCTAGGCTGTCCCTTCAAAAACCCACTCATTTTATGTTAGTGAAGTTACAGGAAGTAGCAGTGCAGGCTTGGAGGAAACAGTCCACCGTCCAGGGGATGTCTTATGTTTTGTCTGTTTTTCTTTTTTTCTGGCCTCTGGTCTGTACAGTGTGAACAGTTGTCATTTTGTAATTAGAATTAGTTATAAAAAGACAAGGGTTGGGGAGATAGCTTGTTCATCTAAGCACCTGCCTGGAAGCACAAGGACCCAGGTTCAATTCCAAAACTGGGTGTAGTGGCGCAGGCCTGTAATCCCAAGTGCTGGGGAGGCTGAAACAGGAGGATCATTACTAGTCCAGGAGTGCAAGCTGTGTGGTTATACATTGAACCAAATAAATAAAGACTTAAAATTAAAAAAACTTTTAAAGGAAGACAAGCCAAAGGGGATGGCCACTCATCTCCTAGGGAACTCTGGAATTAGAGTGGTCCTTGAGTTGTCCTAAATGAAGAATAGTGGCCCAGGCCCCAGTGTCCCACACAGACCCGCCAGTGGATGTGGCAGTTGCCTTCACTGGAGGGAGTCCTGGGGGCAGAGGGACTTGTGGCAGCCCATGTAGCATCCCCTGTTACTGTCTCTGGCTTCTAGGGCACATTCCATTTTCAGGATGGATACAGAGAAAATGAAGAAGTAGATTAGTGAGAACTTCAAAGTGACAGATTTCTTGTAAGTTTCCAGGCATGCAGGGCTTCTTTCTGTGAGGTTGCTGTCATTATACACATGTGTAATTGATAGCATAAAAATTCAAAATGCTCTAAAAATGGAAAGCTCTAAGTTTGGCACCAAACTTCATTTGACTTGAATTTTCTTAGATTTGCATGATCTTTATTGACTAATCGTGAATAATCACGTTGCTTCAGAAAAATTTGGCTCTTGCCAGGCATGGTTGGGCCAGAGGAGCACCTTGTGTTTAAGGTCAGCCTGGACTATGTAGCAAGACCCTATCTCAAAAAATAAACCCAAAGAAGAGAGAAATGTTTGATTACAAAAAAAAACATTATTCCGGATAGGTACTGTTTACCTTTCTGAAGCCTCAGAAATTTGCCTTCTGACACAGACCCGGTTCTAAGGATTTTGCTAAGTGTTGGTGAGCCTGTGCTATGCCTAAAGAG
Source organism: Ctenomys sociabilis (assembly GCA_004027165.1). Lineage (NCBI taxonomy): Eukaryota > Metazoa > Chordata > Mammalia > Rodentia > Ctenomyidae > Ctenomys > Ctenomys sociabilis. Next base: position 20,925 of record PVKA01035252.1, read on the forward strand.
GTTTGACGTGGACAGTATGGACCATGAATAGATCCCCTGTTTAACTTTTAGCGAACCAAGAAGTCTTAAATAAAGTTGAAGTTCAGTACAAGACACTTCCAGGATGGAACACAGACATATCATCTGCAAGGACGTTTAAAGAGCTGCCCGTGAATGCACAAAATTATGTTCGATTCATTGAAGATGAGCTTCAAGTTCCAGGTAAGCGTAGTTTTATGAATAACCGTCTGCTCTTTTTCTATTTCTAACTTATTGGGCTCCCCTCAAAATAGAAGTTTTGAAAAATCATTGTTGCTTTACAGAGTGCTCGTGATCTGTGTAAACTGCCTGGGAGGATATAAAATCTTTTCCTTAGAATAAATAAAATATGTATGTTTATTTAGAAAATAGTGGGTTACATCTTCCCTTTTCTGAGTCTGTCTTTAATTCTCTCATTAATCTTTTTTGTTTTAGCCCTGTGACATTCATTCTTACTCCTCTCTTAATAACAGATTGTGTTATATTTTTATAACTACCAAAGCTTTGTTTTAGTTTGGATTAAACTACCTTTGAGAGGGGAATTTTTTGAATTTACATTAGGAAATAATAAATACAAAAAAGTGAAAATTTCATTAGAAAATACATAAAACAAGAATAAAGGATAGATAAGATTTATTTCTTATTTATTTTTTTGGCAGAACCAGGGATTGAACTCAGGCCCTTGTGCTTGCCAGGCAAGCATTTATTCTACTGAGCTGTCTCCCTGGCCCCCAAGATAATATTTATTTAAAAAAAACCTTTTTTCTTTGAATTAGTAGAAATCAGGCAAGTACTAGAAAATAAAATAGGGAGGTATCTTCTATAAATTCATTTTGACTTTTGTATCACAGTTCATTGTAGGCATACCTTGTGTTCCACGTTGCTAGAAGCCTGTCCAAGACTGACGTTAGTTGTAGTAGGCATTGTGCTTACTCCTCTTAGTCACTGGTTTCTGACGTAGGTGGCCCTGAGGCTGACAGTGACCTCTGAAATCCCCAAGGGCTTATCCTAACAGTGCCGGTGGAAGCCAGTAATTCTGCAGATGGTGTCATCTAAAGCCATGTTGTGCAGATTATTAGAAATTCGCCCAGCTGTGTAGGACGTGAAGTTAAAATCAGATAGTACAAGGCGCACTTGTGCTAAAAGGCTAAGTGGTGGTGGTGAGCAAAGGCCGGAGGAGGCGGCTCCCTGAAGGCTGCGGGATGCTGTTTGTGGACTCACGCCATTCTCTTTTTCTAGTTAAATGGATTGGTGTAGGTAAATCCAGAGAATCCATGATTCAGCTCTTTTAAGGACTGCTATCAAGAGGAGCAACACTCCGTGGTGGGGAGGAGGGAAAAGACTTCCTGAAACATTTCTTTATGACCTGCAAATTGAGAAATACAGACAGTGAATCCCGCTGAAGGCCTGCAGGGGTCCCAGGGAGAGCGGGACGCCGTGCAGAGACAGCCCACAGCCCATGCGCGCCCCGGCAGGCTCCTTGGCGGGCGGCGGCGCGATCCTTTCTTGCTCCTGCTGCTCATGGTGCCATGTTTTCTTTCAGTGTTTAGTCATAGCATAATCCCTGTTGTTTGAAATCCAAAGTAGTTATTTTTGATGCCCTTCTTCATTGTTGTCATTGTGTGTATGAGTTTTTCCCCCTATTGTTAGATGGTAAGAAAACTGAATGCAGTTTTGCACAAATATTTTTACATTCTGATCAATTCTCATTGTAATCTTTGTGTTAAAAAAAAAAAACAATGAAGAGATAGGGGTTCTGTAAACTTTGTAAAGCTATAAATTCTGCTTAAATTGGGAATTATTTTCTGCTGAGGCTGTTAGAAAATTGAGCATTGTTGCAGGGTTAGGGTGGGCTGGAGTGGAGCAGTATACACTTATGGGTCCTTTCATTTTGCAGAACTTACTTTGTATAAGTTATTTAATACATTAAGCATTTA
>PVKA01035253.1:0-22794 GCA_004027165.1 Ctenomys sociabilis
TGAAGGCCAAGTGGAGGTGACTGGAGATGAATACAATGTGGAAAGCATTGATGGAAAACCTGGTGCCTTCACCTGCTATTTGGATGCAGGCCTTGCCAGAACAACAACTGGCAATAAAGTTTTTGGAGCCCTAAAGGGTGCTGTGGATGGAGGCTTGTCTGTCCCTCACAGTACCAAACGATTCCCTGGTTATGATTCCAAAAGCAAGGAGTTCAATGCAGAAGTCCATCGGAAGCACATCATGGGTCAGAATGTCGCAGACTACATGCGCTACCTAATGGAAGAAGATGAAGATGCTTACAAGAAACAGTTCTCTCAGTACATAAAGAACAATGTAACTCCAGACATGATGGAGGAGATGTATAAGAAAGCTCTGCTGCTATGCAAGAGAATCCAGTCTATGAAAAGAAGCCGAAGAGAGAAGTTAAAAAGAAGAGGTGGAACCGTCCCAAAATGTCCCTTGCCCAGAAGAAAGATTGGGTAGCTCAAAAGAAGGCAAGCTTCCTCAGAGCTCAGCAGCGGGCTGCTGAAAGTTAAACCAAATTTCTATGAAGATTTTTCAGATAAAGGCAAATAAACTTATTCATCAAGCAAAAAAAAAGGGAAGTGCCTTATAAATATTAGTTGTTCTTGTGTTTTCTTAGTAGCATTGATGCAGAAACATATTCTGTGGCTCTAGGATATCTATTTAGTATGTCAAGATCAAAACTTGCCCCAGGCTGGGAAGATAGCTCAGTAGAATAGGCACTTGCCTGGCAAGTCCAAGGGCCTGAGTTCAATCCCCAGTCCCCTTCCCCCCCACAAAAAAAAAAAAAAAAAAAAAAACTTGCCCCAGGTCAGTTGAGCATCTGCCTAATCCCTCCCCTAGTTAGGACAGTTTCAATAATTAATATAATTAATACATTGCATATTGTTGTCTTCATAGTGGTTATTCATAGATACAAGATGCAGACATGGTATCCTGTCCACAAACACTATTCTTTCCATTCACTGAATTAAAAGAAAGTTGGGGCTGTGGAGATGGCTCAGTGGATAAGCACTTCCTTGGCAAGCACAAGGGCCTGAGTTCAATTCCCTGTTCTGAAAAAAAAAAAAGAAAAGAAAGTAGCTCTGTATCTTATTTTGAATATACAGATACAAAATGGCCCTTCATTTGTATCCCTTTTCTATTTAGTTTTGCCAAAGATGGGTATTCCATTGCCACTTAAATATTGTAGGTGCATGAATTCAGCAAAATATTCCAATATAGTTGAGTAGTCCATAATAGTAATGGGTTTTCCATAAGACTGGCAATATCAGAAGTTGTTGACTTGAGCCTTTTACAGCTCAGCATGTTAATACAGCTTTACTTTTTAATACTTTATTTTTATACTTTTCTGCTGGATGGTTACTAAGATAAAGCAAGATCTGTATAATAAGAAGTGTAACTTTTGTATTTGTCAAGGTCAATCAAGTCCCTTCAGGATTTACCCTGAAACCCTGCACCATCAGTGTGATCATATGTGACAATGGCTTGCTCAATGGCCACGTAGGAGCCAGGGGGATGAGGAGGGAGGGGAGGCCTCTGGCAATCCTGGGAATAGACATCAGTAGCACTGTGATTTGAAACCATCTGCCCCAAATAGCCTGATACCAGCCAGTGATGGGTCAGATTAGGGCAGCTGACCCTCCGACTTTGTGTCATACCCAAGAGAGAATAATAAATGTCCAATAATTACTACTTGTGAGACTGTGCTGTCCTGGACCAAACTGAAGCAGCCAGCTACCCTCCATGGCTTTGCTCAGGAAGCAAGAAAGCCCCTGCCTCTGCCATCCCCTCCACACGGGCCAGCGTCAGTCACCTACCTGCTCCTAGGTCCCACAGATGTTAATCGAGTGCTTTCTGCAGGAATGTTTAGCAGCAAACAAGGCAGGCAAGGCGTGACTATCAGCTACTGTGGAGTTTATGGTCTGATGGTGATGAGGATGGATAGTTAAACTCAGAATTTCATCCAATCAGATGGGAACCCCGATAGGGAGCTGCAGCAGAAGCACACTGACAAAATGGGGTGGGCTGGGTTGAAGTCAGTTGTCACAGGTAGGCCTGTGACAGGGAGACAAGCCAAGCCCTGCGAGTACTAAGGAGGATTTGGGGCACTAGCAAGTGTCACAGAAACTTGTACAGGTCCTAAATCAACACAGTGCCATATTCTGATTTGTTTTTAGAAAGTCATTAGGTTCTGTTGTGGATGGTGAACTGGAGAAGGGTAGAACCAGACCATTGGGTTAAGGGTACAGCCCAGGTAGGGGTGTGACTTCGGTTAAGGGGAGAGAAAGCAGAAAGGTGGATCTGTGCTGCGATTCACCCCAGGCCTTTGCACAGAGCTACATCCCAGCCCTTTCTAAGTTTTTTTCTTCTTCATTTTGAGACAGGTTCTTGTTAAGTTGCTAATCTGCCCAGGCTGAACTCAAATTTCTGACTCTTCTGCCCCAGCCTCCTGGAGTGTTAGAGTTACAGGCAAGCATTACTGTGCCCAGCATGTTAATGTATTTTGAAAGCAGAGAAAAGAAAAAAAAATTTTTTGCGGAATCAGGGATTGAACTCAGGCCCTTGCACTTGCCAGAGAAGCACTTATTCCCCTGAGCCATCTCCACAGCCCCAGAGAGAAAAATATTGAAATGGAAAATGAAAGAAAAATCAAAGACAACCAAGATTTTGAGCTTGGGACCCTGGAATAGCTGTGATTCCATTTGCTGAAATGGAAGGCGAAAATGAGCCCAGTTCTGACTATGTTGGCTTAGCAGTTGCTTAAGTGTCCATGTGGCATTCAGGCACCAATGTCCAGCTGACCATTATGCATATTCTCAAGCCCAGAGATTAAGGGCAGAGCTGTCCCCATATGTGTGGCCATGGATACAGAGAGATCAAAGACACTCAGAAAGAAATATAATAAGGGATATTGGAGACTACCATTACTGACAACAGTAAACCTTGAACTTTGATGTGCATCTGAGATGTAGTAAATTGTTAAAAATAATAATACATATTCTGAGCTCCACCCTCTGAGTTTCTAATTGGTCAAGTTTGGCCTGATGCATTGGCATTTTGAGTCAGGCCCCTGGGTGACTCTAATGTGGATGTGATATGGACCACACTATTTTTTTAAGTGTATTCAGTACACGGTGTTCAAGGTCTCATTACATAGATTGGACTTGTAGTGATTCTCCTGTTTCCAGCTTCCCAAGCAATGGGATTACAGGCGTGCACCACCACGCCCAGTCTCAGCCACCATCTCAGCGTGCCCCAGAGGCAGGGCTGGCACAGCATGCCCCCAGCCCCTGCAGCTGCCTAAGCAGGCACTTTAACCCACTGAGCTATCTGGCAAGCCCTTGGACCACACTCATGTACACATTGACATTATTTATTTTTGGCATCAGAAATTGAACTCAGGACCTTGTGCTTGCCAAGCAGGTTCTTGTGCAGCTGAGCTACATCTCTAGCAAACACTAATATTAACAGGAAAAGAAAAATACTTAATGACCCCTATGAATAGAACAAGGTGGGAAACTAGAATATGGGACACTGGAGTTGGAGAAGAAAAGTCTCCCGAAAGAAGAATTGATCAGCCAGACCACTGTTCCCACCAGACGTGCCCTCATTAGCAACTTTATTATTATTTTTTTGACCTTCCTTATGTATTTAGTGCAGGGTCTTACTAGCAGCCTGGACTTGTAGTGATCCTCCTGTTTTCAGCCTCCCCAGCATTGGGATCACAGGCATGCACCACCACGCCTGGTCTTGAAGTCTGGCTCAGCGCTTCCAGGGGCAGGGCTGCAGTAGCACGTGAGGCTGGGGATTGAACCCCAGCCCCTGTGCTTGCCTAAGCAGGTGCTTAGTCTACTGAGCTAGCTCCCCAGTCCTTCATGATCAATTTTTTTTTTTTCAGAACCAGGGATTCAACTTAGTCATGATCAATTCTAAATGTTAAAAGAGGCTGAAGAGCTTTGTTAAAATACAAATCCATGTATTTGCCAAAATGGGCCATCTATTTTTTATCATTGTGACTCTGATGATTTATCCAAAACTATAGGACTCATCTGCACTTCAGAATTTAGAACCATCAGACACAAGACCCGGAGTTCATTCCCCAGAGTGCCATGCCAGCTCCACCCCCAGGGCACACTGAGATGACAAATGAGACTGGCCACGGTGGTGCAGGCCTGTAATTTTCAGTGCTTGGGAGGCTAAAAACAGGAGGATCACTACAAGTCTGATCTGTGCAGTGAGACCCTGTAGATCCTGTCCTAAACACATAAAGAAAAAAGAATTTAGCATTTTGGTTATATTAGAAAGTTATCTAGATATAGCCCTACTTAGTGGTATAAAAAAGCCTCCTATCAGTTGACATCAGTTTGGTAACAAATGAACTTAAATTGAAGCAAGTTTTACTTAACTACATTGCGGGGGGGGGGGCGGAATAGAACAGCATCTTTCTGACATGTTGGCACACGCCCATAATCATAAAATTCAGGAGGTTGAGGCAGGAGAATTGCCATGAGTTCAAGGCCAACCTGGCCTCAAAAGAAAAAAAAAAGTCTCAATTTTCAGAGCTTTATAGATTTCAGAATTGCAGCTGAACAATTACAGATCTCTACCACCTGGCCATCATGTACAATAAATGTGTTTATCAGGTTGCAGTCAGTCCTGCTATAACTCTTATTTGGAAATGCAAATTATTCCAACATCATTGACACACTAGGGAACAACTGAACATAACTCAATTTCTCCATTTGCTCACATCCAATTTTGTCTGCAAGATATGTTAGGTAGAAAGAGTAAACTACATCTAGTGACCAGGGCTATAGCTCAGCTGCACAGTGCCTGCCTGGCAAGCACAAGGTCCTGAGTTCAATTCCCAGTAGCAAAATTTGAAAAAAAACCACATCAACTAGAGATGGGTAGGTACACACTGAACACATGCACACCCTTCTCATACCCACATACCCCAAATTTATGACATGACACCTTGAAAGGTTGTGCTTTGCTGTTCTCTCAATTCATGAGCTTTTCCTTTGAATAATCATTGGCTATCCCCCACTACTCTGATTCAAAGTGCTAAGCAGTGCACACTTCTGGAGAGTGCTATCTAGGTGCAAAGACCTTGAATGAAAATCCTGGAATCCTGCAGAAGTGGCTCCTTTCCATGGTAGGACAGCTGCTGTAATTGTTAGAGACACACCTACCAGGCTACAGCTTTCTACTGCCGTGAATACAGAGAAGAAAGCTGCAAAGGAGCATCCAGTCATTACGCAGAAGTGATCTGAAGAAGAAGACTATGCTTTGGATCAAATTTTAGATTTTGATGAGACAGAGATACATGATAAGCAAATGGCCAGAAAGGTCTACACCTCCAAAACAGAAAAGCATGACCCAAAAATTAAAGCTATAAAGACATTGAACTGGGATGTGTAGTGCCGATGTTAAGCTGAGGATTCTAAGCTACCCACATCCGTGTCTGAGGTCACAATATTTTATTGATTTCTGATGACCCTTTTGCCACTTCCTAATAATTCGCAGGATGCAACACTTCTTTGGTTTTTGTTTTGTTTTGTTTTTGTGAAACTGGGGATTGAACTCAGGGCCTTACACTTGACAGGTAAGCACTTATTCTACTGAGCCATCTCCTGGCCCCTGCAACACTTCTTATGCCTGGTTTTATAAGTAAATATGTCTTTTCAAGAGAAAATACCGTATTTGTTGTATGACACTTGTGTATGTATGTGTGTATTTCTTATCCTTTTTAGGTATTTTAGTATCTTTTGGGGACAATTTTAGATATTTGCTTTATTTATTAAGCAAAATGAGAAGGACAATTAATACAATGAATCTATCAAGGCAATAAGATGAACTTTAATTTAAAAAAAGAAATAAAAGTGGGGGCTGGGGAGATGGTTCAGTGGAATAAGCACTTGCCTGGCAGTGAACTCAGTGCAGGGGCCTGAGTTCAAACCCTAGTTCTGTAAAAAATAAAAGTAATTTGGAAGGAACAGAAAGACAAGAGAAACATCTCCTAGTTACTTAACTCAGTACTTGAACATGATGATGAGACACTTACATAGTGAGGGAAAATCTGACACTGGATAAGTTCAAAGTTAGGTTTCTATAATACAAAGAATGCAGATCTAAGCAGGTATGTGTGCGTGTGCGCGTGTGCATGTGTGTGTGTGTGTGTGTGTGTGTGTGTGCACCTACAATCAGCCACCAAATCGTGGAGGAGTGAAAACCGCACTGATGTGAAGCTCCCAGCTAGGGCTCTACCACACTAAAGAAGGTTCACTCCTGAGTTCAACCTCCAGCTAAGGAATGCTCTGGAGAGTTTAGAAAAATGCCTGTCTGCTTCTCTTTTTTAGAAGTGAATTGGTCAAATAAATAAATAGGACAGGATTTGCTTCAAAGTTTGAGAAAAACTGCAAGGGCTTTAAAATAATGTGGGAAGGGACAAACCATACAGTAGGTGTACAAGGGGTCATGGTAATGTTTTTTTTCATATTAAGAGTTTTCCATAATGGAGTTAAACAAACAAATGGCTAATGAACAACAACCCCGTTCATCCTAGAGGGTTGTGGCCAAATCCCAGGCCAGGCTCTCTAGTGTATTGTCCCCATCAGGCCCTATTTATATCCCTTGCTAAAAATACTGCTTAGGTGCAAGTTATGCACTGTAGAATTACGGCACCATTAATTCAATTCTCTGGGCACTGTAAATTTCATTCAAATACTTGCACTGAAGTTTAATAGTAGCAGTTATGGTTGAGTGTAGTGGTGAATGCGTGCAATCCCAGAACTTGGGAAACTGAGGCAGGAAGATCGTTGAGATTCTGAGGCCAGCCAGGGCTACAGGGAGAGTGAGAGAAGGGAAGAGAGGGAGAGGGGAAGAGGGGCTGGGCAGGAGGGAGGGAGAGACAGAGAGAGAAAGAAGAGAAAAGGAGAAGAGAGGAGAGGAGAGAAAGAGAAGAGAAGAGAAAAGAGAAGAGAAGAGAAGAGAAGAGAAGAGAAGAGAAGAGAAGAGAAGAGAAGAGAAGAGAAGAGGGAAGGAAGGAGGAAAGGAAAAGAAAGGAAGAAAAAGAAAGAGAGAAATTTATGAAGGGCTTATTTCTAAGAAGTTCAGTTCTGTTGACATGGAGTTTATCATTTGGTTGAATACCACTACTCCTCAAAAAGTTATTCCTATGTATATATTTAAAGGACATACATTACTAGACCTAAAACAAATCAAATTCTTCATTCTCTAATGACAGCTGAACTGAACCCTCTGGACAGCTCCAACACATTCAAAAGGACACAAATGTTTGTCCCTTATTAAAAACAAAAAGTAGTGAATAGTTATGCTATCATAGCTCATAGGAAAAGCCAATTTGGCTGCTAATCTCTGGCTCCCAACCAGATGGGCGATTAACTCCATTTAGGAAAGTTTATTAAACTAGCAAAAGTAAGCTTTATCGCATACCACTGGGAGAGTCCAGAAATTGAAAAGTAGTCACACACACAATCTCAGTGTGTCTGTCAGTAAGACAGCTGATCAAGCTAGTGGAATAGTTCATTGATTTTTAGAAATAAACACCTTTCTGAGCCAGGCGTGGTGGCGCAGGCCTGTAATCCCAGCACTCAGGAGGCGGAGGCAGGAGGATTGTTGTGAGTTCGAGACCAGCCTAAGCTACAAAGTGAGCTTAAGGCCAGCCTGAACTGCATAGTGAGACCCTGTCTCAAAAAAAAACAAAAAACAAAACACCTTTCTGCCTGGGCCAGGGCGTAGCTCAGGAGAGCATAGTATGTATCAAACCCCAACATTTGTATTCTTATTTATATTCTTCTGCTGGTACATCTTCTCTAAAGTGCCTACTCTCACTATGAGCAGAACACAGAAAACAACTCCTGTTTTTCACAGTGGAATAACTTGTAGCCTACTTAAGAAACATACCTACCATGGGCCACAGTGAGTTCAAGGCCAGCTTGACCTATATAGTGAGATCCTGGCTCCAAAATAAAAATAAAAAATAAACATTCAAAATTAGAGTTTGATACTTAATTTAGAATATGTACATTGTTGGATTTTGTTCTTTGTGATATGTTGACTTTTTCAATATGGATCCCAACCAAGCAAAGCCATCTCAGAGAAGAAGGGCTGCAAATTACTGAATGCTTGGGTTGGGGCTGGAGCCAGGTGCACCGGGGGTGGAGGCTCCCTGCTTCCATCTTGCCCTGGGCCAGCCCTGCCCCCAGCCCTCCCCTTTAAGCTCCCCAGGCTTCATGGCCCCAGTTTCAGGTCCTCTCCTGTGTGGACGTGGGTTGGCTAGACTTCCTTTCCAGATCCATCACTAAGTGTCCAACCAGTCGCTAAAAGGGCATTGTGTACGCAAAAACCAAATACCAATCTCCCAGTCTCAGATCCTATCCTCTTTCTGAGAAAATCCAGCCTTAATCCAGTTTGCATTTTTTCCTCCAAAGCAGCTTATTCACTAATGGAACAGTCAGATTCCTCCACTTTTTCATTTGTTCACACAGAAAATAAAGCTGCCCGGAAGACCACCTGTATCGGATCGGCAGCTGACTGAGGGCTGTTTATTCTGAAAACAGATTTTCAGGATAATTCTCGGGATTTTGCACATGTCAAAGTGTCACTTTTCCACATAACATGGTGTGGCCACCACACGGTAGTTCCCTTGTTCTTATTTGTAAGTCCCATTGGATGGAAGACAGAAATAACGTGTCGGGTAGTTTCTGAGACTTTGAAGCTTCACTTCATTTGCTTCTACCTGACACGCTAATAACAAACCATTTCATCTGCTTTTGCATATTCAGCCATTCCCAAGATCTGTGTTGGGCCTGGTTCCGAAGTAATTATTTCAGTGTGACTCCCAGTGATATTAAAAGGAATTTGATTGAGCTACTAAATTAAGCTGTAAACATGAACTATATTATGTAGTTAGTTTACAAACCAGAGTGCTTTCTGCAGAGGAGCCAAAAGGATTTCTTCTCAGATGATTAAACCTTTAAAAACTACTAAATAGCGTTCAAGAAACACCATATGCTTTTACTTGATGTTTCATTTGGCTTCCTTTTACTACTCTGCTGCAGTTCAACAATGGAGCTGTAAATAAGAAGCTACTTTCTAGCAGAAATGACTTACAATATGAAAGCATTCTTGGAGGGGGAAAAAAATGCCTGTTTTAAATGGAGAATTATTTTTCACCAGCCTATTTGCCTAAAATGACCCAAACTTGAGTTAGTAGTATTTAACCTATTACCAGAGGCCATGTTCATGTTATAGCAAGCCAGCTTCTGAGCTGAAATGAACTGCACCACTTGGAAATCAGTACTGCAGTTCTTTACATGGGAAGAAAAACAGGCTGCCCACCAAAGTGTAAGAAAACGTTGTTTCATTACAATAAGTTCTTCAAAGTCTCTTTGGAGGAGTTGGAGGAAACCCCTTGTGCAGTAAGATATTTAAAAACTGTGTAGTAGCCGGGCAAGGTGGCATATGCCTGTAATCCCAGCACTCGGGAGGCTGAGGCAGGAGGATTGCTGTGAGTTCGAGACCAGCCTGAGCTACAAAGTGAGCTTAAGGCCAGCCTGAACTGCATAGTGAGACCCTGTCTCAAAAAGACAAAAAAAAAAAAAAAAACTGTGTAGTAAGATATTTACACACCATCCTAAATGGGATGGGGGAGGGTGGATGACAGCGGAAGGCAAGTTCAGAGAGAACCGTCATGTTGTGCATGTACCTGGGTGTTACATTTAGATAACCTCATTCTCTGGTTCTCTAGGGTCCTAATTTTTATAGCACTGACTCCAAATTCAGCGTGGCACAAGTAAAATCTTCAAGCTAACTTTGCCTTGCTGGATTATTGGTTTTAATACATTAGTTATCTCTCTTTCTAAAACTTTACAAAACTAACATAGCTTTCACTGAGGGTTGGTCTCCTCCTCGCCCACCCTACTTTGGGATCATAAATTTAAGTAAGCAGCCAGTGATGCTACCAAGTCCTCAAGGGTATCTCTGGCTCACGGGAAGAAACGGAAATCAATCCAGCCCACAAGAAACACTTCCAGGCTTCTGAGGAAAGCCAGGCTCAGCACTGAGGAGCCCGTGCTCCCTGTCCGGCCCTGACTCAGTGGTAAGGAGATGACTCACCACATCTTGTTAAGGTTATAAAAACACCTCTGTGTGCTCTACTATTTTTAAAACAATGACCAGAAGTCAGGCTGATTTGAAGGACATTTCTAGCAGGCCCAGATTCCATGTTCTATCACTATCTGGGGAGGTCAGTTTTTAAACCTCTGCTCATTGCTGAAAGCCACTCTGAAGTCCCTCAGTGTGGTCTCTTGTGTCTTGAGCAACACAGAGGGCTGCACACAAACTGCGACAGACCAAAAGAGCAGACAAGAGGAATATTCCAGCGCCGGTGCTGTCGAGTGTCTCCAACGTGCTCCTGCACCTACTTTTATCTGTTGTACACAGGAGGGACTTGGGATCCACCACAGCAGCCCCAGCCCAAGAGCGTACCATCGTCATCTGCAAAGTGAGTCACAGGGAGCTCGGTGTGGCTCTAAATTGTGTCTCAACTCGGAAGGAAAACTTTTCCGCCCGAGCGTCTTCATTCTTTGGAAGGCAATTATACAACAGCTGGTGCTGCGGAACGCACTCTGGTCGCCACTTTCTGACCTACGATCTGGAGAAAGTCACTAGAATTCTAAGAACTTCAGTGCTCATAGTTTTCAAAATACAGATCTTGGGCTAGCAAGATATACTCAGCGTCTGCTTAGGCAAGTGCAGGGACCAGGGTTCAATTCTCCAGGATCACATGCTGTGCTAGCCACTGAGCCCAGGCATGGTGGTGCACGCCTGTAATCCCAGCACTGGAGAGGCTGAAAGCGGAAGGATCACTACAAGTCTAAATTGCACAGTGAGACTCTACTAGATGGATTAAAAAAAAAAAGAAAAGAAAAGAAAAAGAAATTTAGATCTTGACTTTTTTTCTGCCACAGGGTAGCTGTGAAGCTTAAATATAATAATGTTCCTTGGGTCCTAGGTCCTATTTAGTATTCATTAAGGGCTATAATTATAAACTATTATAGTTCAGTGGTTCCTGAGATGACTGTCCTGTGGCTTTTTACCGATAATTGAAAAGAAAAGAAAAGCAAGAAAGAAAAAAAAAGACAGCTAACATCCCCAGCCCATCTCTTTCCAGAATAAAAGATTGGAGTCTTCTGGATATTCTCTTTCCCTTTCTCCCATCTCTCCCTTTTTCCTTTTTCTTTCTTTCCTTCTAATTTCTTATATTATTAGTCTCTTTTTTCTTTGATGTTTTATTCTAACTCTATTGAGGTTTTGTTTTGCTATAGAAAACTCCAAACATATAAAAATTAGAGTTTTAAAACTCAAGTACCAGGGCAAGCCAAATAGCTCAGAGATTTAAAGCACCTGCAAGGAGGCATAAGGGCTGGGGGTTCGATCTGCAGGCCTGCTGTACTGGTCGTGCCCCATGGGTGTGCTCAGAGATGGCAATTGAGACCGGGCGTAGTGGCATGCACCTGCAATCCCAGCTCTTGGGAGGCTGTAAACAGGAAAATGACTATGAATCCGATCTAGCAGTGAGAACCTGAACACCCTGTAGACCCTTCCCTAAGATAGAAAGATCAATAAATTTAAAAAAATAAATAAATGAATAAAACTCAAGTATTCATCGTGCAGCTTCCACGATGCCTAACTTGTAGCTGATATATACATGAACTCTAGATGAGAAAAATAAAGGTTACTTGTTCTTCTTCAGTTTGCCTGGAATGTAGAATCATTTGTATTTCTCTTACTAAAATCCCAGGATGCCTGCTTAGGCAGATGCAGGGGTCGGAGGGTCAGTCCCTGGCAGGTCGTACCAGCCCCGCCCCCAGGGTGTACTTGAGAAGGGGAATGAGCCTGGGCGTGATGGTGTGCACCTGTAATCCCAGCACTTGGGAAGCTGAAAATCAGGAAGGATCACTGCAGGTCCAATCTGCGTAGTCAGACCCTGGAGGTCATGTAGGTCCTGTACTAAATACATAAAAAATAAATAAAAATAAATAAAATAAAATCCCAGGGAACATACAAGTATTAAGCAGTGTTACTTTCATTTAGTTCACTAAAAACAAGCAAACAAACACAGTATCCTAGTCTTTCTGGGTTCCTGTTTGATAGTAAAAAAGTTGAAAAAAAAAAAAAACGTACAGTCTAAATAATTCATCAAACTCCCCTATTCAGACAGAATCAAGGCGGAGCCTACAAAGAGAGTCGAGCCTGAGATCTGTAAAACATTTACAAATCCTCTAGGACGTTTTTTCCTGAATGTGGGCCAAGGGTTGGATTCTAAACAACATTCAAAGAAAATCAGTTAAACCACACTTTGTCCTCCAGTTAGAGGAATTCCCCATAGCGCTATCACTGGAAATTGGCTCTTTGTGGTCGAATGTGGGCCTCCAAAGCGTGGGCTGTTGGTGCAGGACCACTGAAATTATTGCAAACCACATCTCAGGGATTCTGAAAATGATTTCTTAGTAATGGCAAACTAATTATGTGATTACTAGATTCCCTTCATGTGCTGTTAGTCATAGGAAGCTGGAAAATATGCCTATTTTCAAGGCAAATTGCTCATTTTCAATTGTGCCTCCCAAGCTAATTCCCATCTGTAGGTCCAAACTGGAAAACCCAAGCCAAATTTTCAATTAAAACTTCTGCACAGCCATCCTCAGCCTGGCCAACGACCTGTGACAACTGGGGGACTCGTAAAAACAAGAGACAGGCATAAGAGACTGGAGTCTTCTGCATGCTTCCTTCCTCACCTTCAAATGCTTTAGAAGAATTAAAAATTACAACCTCTTTTATTCCCATAAATCAGAAAACAGAGCATAACTATTTTTTCCCCTGGATACATCCCTGGCTCATCAAGCCTTTGGTTGCTCTTCTGGGATCAGCATAACCAGCCTCACCTCCAAATCCAGATAACAAACCTGAAGTCCAGAGCTTCTCTTTCTGGAGAACAGCGTCAGGAAGACTATAGGAAGATAGGAATGGGCGGGACAGCCTGTAGCCATAGCAACTAAGAGACACCCTCCTGAATTCCCACGCCATGGAGTGCAGAGGAGAAACAGGACCTCTGCTGGGTATTTGCCACAAGAGGGGAAAGAAGGCATAAAAACTCACTAGAAGAAGAGCTCCTGGGTGTGGTGGGCAGCCCTGTAAGTCTAGCAGCCTGGGAGGATGAGTCAGGAAGGCTAAGGCCAGCCTGGGCAGCTTAGCAAGGTCCCACCTCAAAATAGATTTTTTTTTTTTATAAAGAGCTAGGAATGTAGCTCAGTGTAAAAGGCTGGAGTTCAATCTACTCTCTCTCTCTCTCTCTCTCTCTCTCTCTCTCTCTCTCTCTCTCTCTCTTAAGGCTCAAACCGCATCCCACTTATTTTTATAACCACAGTGCTTGGTACATAGTAGGAATGCAATGAATGTTTGGTAAATTCAATTGAAATGAGAAGAAACAAACTGACCAGTATAACTCATAGCATCTCTGAACATAATTAATTCTTGAGGTTTCTAAATTCATCTGAGAATTGCCTGCAGACTTGGTCATAATTTTCATCTAATGACAGCCCCTGAGACCTGATGCGAATTTCATTAAAAGAGTCGTGCTTGCCAGCCGCTCGAATGGGAGCACGGTGCTGAGCTAGATGCATGTTTCACCAACACTGCCGGCTTAGAGGACGGATGCGAGGAATGTTACCTGTCCCTCGAGTCTGTGTGGGACTTGTGTATGGGGGCGGGATGAAGTTGCAGCAGGAAAGGCTCGGGGTGATCGTGAGCTTGCATGTGGAGAGGGTGGGCAGCTCGACCGAGCCCATGCTGGGCTCCAGGACTGGCACGGACCAGAGTGCTCCAACCCAGAGCCAGCTGAGGGCTTGCCAGCCCCAGAGACATAAACCGCCCTGCACGGACTAGCTCAGCTCTCCTCTCCCACAGCTCCATGGGGCAGTCTCATTTCTGCAGTGACGTTTGCTGTTTTCAATTCCAAATAGCACTCAAGTTTGATCTTGTTTCTGCACCAAACTTTTCATTCAGGTGTGGCCCGAGCAAAGCCGGTAACAATGACGCACTCTCCCTGACCCTGTCCCCGCTTCCCTGTAAACCGGTATGGTATGAAAAAGGGTAACTTAATACCAACTCCAACGCCTGGGCGTCAGCTGCCTTGCCCCACTGTGTCTCGAGGAATGCTTTCTGCTGCCACTGTTAGAGAGTCCACGGAAAGGGTGTGGCCCTAGAGGTCGGACTGCAAAAGGCATCTTCCTTTCACCAGCCGAGGATGAGCACTGCCGCAACAAACAGCTGGGCCAGGCATTGTTCGGGTCTGAGAAGCAGCCAGTTGCGTAGGAGAGACAATGCAGAATGCCACAGACAAAAATAATTAGTTGAATCAGTGCTGGTTACAGTGGCTGTGTTGACTTAAGATGCTCTGAACAGAGTTACTGAACAGAGTTGGGGCTTGATTTCTTTTTGCTGTGTTCGCTTTCTTCTCAAGTGAAAAAGTGAAATAAGACCAGAAATTAGCACATACATTAGTGAATTGGGTGGGATTGGATGAATTACTTATTAGACCTGTTTTCCTTTTATTTCATTCTTTTTTTTTTTTTTTTTTTTTTTTTTTTTTTTTTGTCTTTTTGAGATTTTGGGTCTTGCTGTATATTTCAGACTGGGCTTGAGCTCACTGTTTAACCCAGGTCGGTCTCGAACTCACAGTGATCCTCCTGCCTCATGCTCTCCAGTGCTGAGATGACGGGCACGTGCCATCTTAAAGGAGAGTTAGACCTTTAAGCTTTCCAGAATGCTAGGCTTTTGATAGAGGGGGAAAAGTGCTGACTTGAGGCTTGAATTCCATGCTTTTATCTTTGGGAGTCAGACAGATAATTAAGTACAGTGTCTTCACTATCTTAGGTATTCTGTGTGAAATGATGCAGTCTGATATTGTTTAAATATGATTCTCTATATTTTTAAGTGTTCTTTAGTGAAGATATATTTCTTTTGTAATGAGAAAAGAGTTACTTGATATTATATTAGCTATTTGAAAAGTGATTCTCAGGGAAAGTGTGGTCCAGATCAAAGATCATTTGCTTAGGGTGGAGACAGATTGGGGTTTAAGTTCTGGCTCTGAAGATGAAAAAAAGTTCTTTACTTTTCTGAAGAGCAGCTTCTTCTGCTTACTCTGGTGGGTGGTGGCAGGGCTGTGACAAGAACATGACAGGAAGAAGGGCCCGGCTTCCTGGCAAGGGAACACGGTACTTTTTGCCAAATGCAGTAACTAAGGAATCCCTTCATCCTGTGATTGCTGCAAACAGAACCCCTGTGCTGCAAGAATTCCTCCTTAAAAGATAAGCGAATTCTGCACAGGTATTTTAAAATGCTAAGAATCACAATATGACTAGGCATGCAGGACCAGCACTCAGGAAGCTGAGGCAAGAAGATTGTGAGTTTGAGGCCTCAGGTAGAGAGTGAGTGCAAAAGTTCAAGTCCAATGTGGAGAACAGAAGAAGACCCCTGACTTAAAAAAAAAAAAATTCAGAGAAGAAACAAATGGGCTGAAGACTAAAAGAATAAGCTGGGTATGGTAGCACATTGGCTGTGAAGCCAGCACTCAGAAGCTGAGGCGGGGGATGACCATGAGTTTGAGGCCATAGTGCAAAGTGAGACCCCTCTCAAAAAGAGAAAAACAGAAAATACTTACAGGACAGTATAATGGATCAATAAAACAAAGAATCGGCTCTTAAAAAGATAATATCTACAAACCCTCAGTAAAACTAAGCAAAAGAATGAGAGGGAAGACCCAACTAAATAATAAAATTAAAGTTGAAAGGGGGTATTACAACAGATACCAGAGGATCATTAAGAACTATTTTGAAACTTATATTGCAATAAATTAGAAAATCTAGAGAACATGGACAAATATCTAGCCATATGTGAACTACCAATAGTCCAATAACAAGTAATGAGTAATAAAATTGAAAGAGTAATAAAATCTATCAACAGAACTAGGCAGAGCTAGGCAGATTCATCACTGGAAACTATTAAACATTTTAAAAGGAGCTGACACCAGTACTGCTCAAAATTTTGCATAATGAGAATGAAGTCTTAAACTCATTCTATGAAGCCACTCATACCCTGTTACCAAAACCTAATAAGGCTACTACAACAGCCTAAATAAATAAATGGAGAATAAAAGGAAGGTTGGGTCAGGTTGGGTGGCTCAGGCTGGTAATACCAGCACATGGGAGCTGATGCAGAAAGATCATTGTGGGTTTGAGGCCAGCCTGAGCTACAAAGAGAGTTCAAGGCCAGCCTATACTGTATAGTGAACCCTGTCTCAAAACAAACAAAAAAAAGCAGAAACAAAAATCCCCCAAACCAAAGCAATCTTGAGCAAAAAGAACAATGCCAGAGACACCCCAGTATTTGACTTCTGGTCTGTCTTCAGACTGTGTAAATCTTCGTCTTCTACGATTTCTGATGTCAACATACACCACAGAGCCACTGTAACAACAGCATGGGATTGGTCTAAAGTAGACCAAGCGTGGAACAGGGTGCACAGCTGCACCCCTCTGACTCTTAGCAAAGGGGCCAGGAACACAGGGGAGGTAAGGCAGCCTCTTTAATGGAGAGTGCTGAGGAAACCAGAGGTCCGTCTGTAGAAGTCTGAAACTAGACCTCTGTCTCTCACTCTACAAAAATCAACTCACAATGAATTATAACTGGGAAAATGGCTCAGTAGAATAAGCATCTGCCTGGCAAGCACAAGATTCTGAGTTCAATCCCTGATACCACAAAAAAAAAAAAAAAAAAAAAAAAAAAAAAACCAAAAAAAAAAAAAAAAAAAAAAAAAAAAAAAAAAAAAAAAAAAAAATTGTAGGCCTTAATGTAAGATCTGAAATGACTACAGAAATGTAGGGAAAGAACTTCAAGTACAGATGTAAGCAATGATTTCCTAAACAGGACTCCAACAATTTAGGAAATAATAATAAGAATCAACAAACATGAGTATATCAAATTATAAAGCTTCTGTTGACAGACATGGATTACACACACCTGTAATCCCAGCATTCAGGAGGCTGAGGCAGGAGGATCACCATGAGTTTGGGCCAGCCTGGGATACATAGGGAGACCCTGTCTCAAAGAAAATCAGAAAGATAAAAAATAAAAGTAGGGCTGGGAATATAGCTCAGCAGCATAAGTGCCTGCCTGGCAAGCACAAGGTCCTGAGTTCTATCCCTAGTACTGATAAATAGATAAATAAATAAATAAATAAATAAATAAATAAATAAATAAAATAAAATAAAAACAAAGGGCTGGCCAGATAGCTCAGTGGACTAAAGTATCTGCTTAGGAAGGCACAGAAACTGGGTTTGATCCCCAGCATGCCCTGCTGGTCCCATACCCAGGGTACTCTGAGATGGTGACTGAGATTGGACGTGGTGGTGTGCACCAGTCTCCTAGCATTCAGGAGGCTGAAAATAGGAGGAGCACTACAAGTCTGACCTGTGCAGTGAGACCCTGTAGACTCTGTACTAAATATATAAAAAAATAAAAATAAAGTAAAAGGCTTCTGTTCAGGGCCAGTGAGATAGCAGGGGCTGGGTTCCATCCCTGGCACCACGTGCTGTGCTGGCCCTGTCTGCAGGACAAGCTGAGTCTATGACAAATCAAATCCTAGTGGCACTGGCCTGTAATCCTAGCACTGGGGAGGCTGAAAACTAGAGGATCACTACAAGTCCAAGCTGTGCAGTGAGACCCTGCACAAAATACCAAAAACAAAAGCTTCTGTTTAGCAAACAAGACAATGAATGAACAGAGAGAAAAGACTACCTACAGAAAGGGAGAGAATCTTCACCAAGTGTTCATTTGACTATATTATCTAGAATATATAAAGAACCCAAAACACTTAGCACAAAAGAACAAATCATCCAATCAAGAAATGGGCAAGAAGCAGGGCATGGCACCTATAATTCCAGCACTCGGGAGGCTGAGGCAAAAAGATCCCTGCGAGTTCTAGGCCCTCTGAGGCTACATAAGAGCTCAAGGCCAGTACGCACCACACAGAAAGACCTTGTTGAGGAGAAAAAAAAAAAACCTGGGCAAAGAAGCTGAACAGACACTGCTCAAAAGAAGTATAGATGGCCAGGAAATAAATGGGAAATGCAGGAGGAGGGAAAGGGGGACAGGAAGAAAAGAATCAGGTTCTGTCATGTACAAGTGCAAATTCCCTATGATTAATATAATCATTATATACCTAAAATGTACCAATAAACTTAATTTATTTTTAAAAATAAATAGAAAATGCTCAACATCTTTACCCATTAGGAAAATGCCAACCAATATTATATTGAGATGTTAGCTCCCTCCAAATGACATAAATATCATCAAGAAAAAACTGGCGAATCTTTCCTAGGGTGTGGGGAAATGAACCATTCTACACTACTGGAATGCAGACTGGGACAACCACTATGGGGAGCAGGGAGGGTCCTGAAACACCCAGAGCCATTGCAGGATCCAGCTATCCACCCCTTCTCACACAGCCAGAAGAGTCAAAGCCAACGCACTGCGGTGATACCTGTGGAGGCTTATATATTTCAGTGCTGCTCATAACAACCAAGTTATGGGATCAGCCTTCTCAATGAATGATTGGATAAAGAA
Organism: Ctenomys sociabilis; assembly: GCA_004027165.1. Lineage (NCBI taxonomy): Eukaryota > Metazoa > Chordata > Mammalia > Rodentia > Ctenomyidae > Ctenomys > Ctenomys sociabilis. The sequence goes on from PVKA01035253.1 coordinate 18,737, forward strand.
AATTGTTTGTAAAAAACAAAGAGAAAAAGAAGAAAATCACTTATGTATATATGTACATAATATATATAATATATATTATTCAGCCATCACAAAAGAATAAAATTGTGTCATTTGCAGGAATATATGTAGAATTGGAGGTCATCATGTCAGCTAACACAGATGTCACTAAGCTAGATGTGGTGGTACACTCCTATAGTTCCAGCACTCTAGAGGCTGAAGCAGGAGGATCACCTCAAGTTTGAAGCCAAATCTTGGCTACCCAGTGAGTTCAACAACAGCCTGCACTACACAGTGAAATCCTGTCTCAAAAAAAAAAACAACTACCTGGGCATGGTGATGCATAGCTATGATCTCAGCATGCAGGAGGCTGAGGCAGAAGGATTATTTCAAGTTCAGTGCCGGGGGCTGAGGAGATGGCTCAGTGGAATAAGCACTTCCCTGGCAAGTGCAAGGGCCTGAATTCAATTCCCAGTTCCACCAAAAAAAACCCCTCAAGTTCAGTGCCATCTTGGGACACATAGTGAATTCAAAGCCAGCCTGAACTGCATAGCAAGACCCTGTGTCAAAACACAAATAAACAGAATAAAGCAAAGCAAAAAGTGAACAAGGAAGGAGGAGAGGGATACGGAGAAGGAGAAACAAGAAACATGTGGAATCCAGACTAAAAAGCTAAGATCAGCGTGGGGAGGATGTAGGAGGCTGAAGCAGGAGGCTTAGCTGGAATTGGAGACCAGCCTGGGTGACATAGCAAGACCCTGTCTCCCCGCCCCCATGATGGCATGAAAGTAGAAGGGGGCTGTTGGGGAAGAAGAAAAGCATAGGAGGAGGGAAAGGGAAACAGGAGGGTAGACAAGGGCTACACGTGTCGTATGTGCATTTGAAAATACCCATGTGGTAAGGTGCTGTCTCTCAAGCTTGTACTCCCAGCTATAAGAGGCTGAAGCAGGAGGAACTGAACAGCAAGGAGTCTGAGAAAATGAGCAAGACCCTGTCTCACAATAAAAAATAAACAAAAGGGGTAGGAGGTATAACTCAGTGGTAAGAGTTTGCCTGGGTTCAGCCTCCAGTACCGAAAAAAAAATTGTTTTATTATTATTTGTAAAAGAAAAACCAAAACACTTGACACAAGAAAAAGAATATGCTGTTTAAATGTTCACTATTATTATTAATGTTGTTTTTACATACAATATGTTTTGCGAAAACTAATTTTAAATTTTTGAAAGTTTCTGAAAACTAACATAAGAAAAAGAAACTCATTTCTTACATACACGCGTTCACGGAGGGGTCCAGATAAAGACACGTTTCTCGGTCCTTTGTGCGCTCCGGCAGTGTCCGATCTCAGTTCTCAACAAGGAATGAGCCCACAGTGCCGGGTCTGCCAGCCGGCCTCGACCATGCCTCTGCTGATGGCTGGTGAATAATTGATTGCAAAACATCACTGTAAGTGTCAGAGTTTATTGCTGGTGTCAGGCTCATTGTCAGGGCCTTTGGAAAGCAATACAGCAAAATCCATGAGGAGCCATAAAAACGTCCATATATTTTCACCCAGTTATCACACCCCTGGGAATTGGTCAGAGGAAATAATTTATTTACAGTGATGTTGCTGATACAAAAATGATCTTGCCTCAGTGTTCACCGACAGTTGTAACATGTGAAGAATTACGCTAAAGATAATACAGTGACCTGGGACTGCAGCAGTAATGAAATATTAAGTGGAGAGACAACATGAGAAATGGTACTCTAACATGAATGAGTTCAAGGCTCTAAACATTTGGTACATGAGTACTAACCAAAAATAAAATGCAAGGAGCTGGGGAGATGGCTCAATAGAATAAGCTCTTCCCTGGCAAGTGCAAGGGCCTGATTTCAATCCCCAGTTCTGCCAAAAATAAAAATAAAAATAAAAAAGTACAGGGGCCGGGGAAATGGCTCAGTGGAATAAGCGCTTCCCTGGCAAGCGCAAAGGCCTGAGTTCAATCCCCGGTTCTGCCAAAATAAATAAATAAATAAATAAATAAATAATAATAATAAAATGAAAACAGTGCTGAGTGTGGTAGCACATCCTGGTAATCACAGTACTGGGAGGCTGAGGCAGAGGATCATGAGTTCAAGGCCAGCCTGGAGTACACAGTGAGATTGCCTGTCATGGTGAACTGGATTTGTGATCATATAGGAGGCTAGAAAATTGCTGTGAGTTTGAAGCCAGCCTGAGCTACACAGCAAGACCCTGTTTCAAAAAAAAAAAAAAGTAATCTGAGGTCACAACTGCCACCATGAGCCTCCTCAACAAGCCCAAGGGTAACAGGACCACAGAAGAGCTGCAGAAGCAGAGGAAGAGGAATTCAACCGCATGCCGAGCCAGTCTGTCAAGAACAGCACCCAGGTGCTCATCCGCCCCCACAGCAACAAGAGGACGTTCCCAGGCCCTGCACCATCGAGAGCATGAAGGAGACGTGGCCCATGGTCCCCAAGAGTGACACGGAGGAGAAGTCCAAGCCGGTAAACAAGACAGGGCTTCTCCAAGACGTTCCCAGGGGGCTCGGTGGTTGGGATGCTGGGAACCCGCTCTTCGCAGGCAAACAGGGGCCGTCTCTCCGCCATCGAGACCTGCTCTCCATCCCTTGAAGATCTGTCCTTCCTGACTGTACTAATAATAAAATGCTACCTATTTTTAAAACAAAACAACGGAATCATAAGTGAATAAATTTACAATCAGATATGAAGAAGATGATTGTATAACATCTAAGTTTCTTTTCGCTATTATTTATTTTTTCTTAAAACTAGGTGTCATCTTTATTACTGGGGTGCTTCTCTTCCCTCAGCCTGTGGAATTGCTGGAACCAAGCCTGGTTCTGCTATGTTGTCCTGTCCTTTCCTTTCCCTTTTTCATTTTCATTTTTTTTTCCCTTTCTTTTCCTTTTTAGCAGAAGAAACATGAAATTTGAATAGGCTTTCATGCTTTCAAAATACGGGCAGGGCACAGTGTGGCATGGTAGCACTTGTGTTTAATTCTGTCACCCTGACAGACTGAGGCAGGAGAATCTGTGAATTTGAGGTCAGCCTGGGCTACACAGCAAGACTCTGCCTCAAAAAGTAAAAGTTAAAAGGGAAAGGGGGGCAGCCAGATAGCTCAGCGGACTAAAGCGCCTGTTAGGCAGAGCACAGAGGCCGGGGTTCAACCACCCTCGGTACCAGAAGCTATGCCAGCCCTGCCCCCGGGTGCACTGAGACAGCAACTGAGACTGGGCGTGGTGGCGCACGCCTGTAATCCCACCAGTTAGGAGGCTGAAAACAGGATCTCTAGGAGTCCGATATATGTAGTGAGGCCCTGTGGACCCTGTACTAAATACATTTAAAAAAAAAAAAATGATATGCTCTTTCTTGTCCTCCTGCTGCAGCAGAGAGTCGGCCTCTACCTCGGAGTCACTGGGGTCGGTCTGCCTGCTGCAAACCTGACCCACGCAACCCTGCTGAGCGCAGCCTTGGGGGGGGGGGCCACTGTCTTCCTGCGCTTAGTTCCCAGAAAGGCCTCCTGCGAACCACCACATGTGACCAGTTCGGCGACGTTGCGCCTGTGACCTGCACGGAGCTGTGCAGAACCCCTAGGCCGCGGCGCCAAGAGCTGCTTTATTGGGAAGCTGCGGGGTCCTCTGATTTGCAGTGCGGCGGCACCCGATACGGTGGAAAACGTGGACGTCACCCAGCTCTGCAGCGCCTCACCAGCTTCACTGATGGACTGAAAGCCACATGAGTCACCCCGAAAGGTAAAATTGAACACACAGTTCCAGAAAGAGCTTCGCGCTCACGAGCAGGGATTCCGGTAAAACCTGACCGCTCAGGCCATCACCAGGAAACCCAACTGCAAGTGACAGGCACTGCTGGGAAGTCACATTGTTTTTGAATAACCGAAGAGAAAATACAGCTCGGATATAATTCTGTGTGCTCAGAGCATCCAGCTCTCCCCTGGCCCTGAAAGGATCACTGGTGGAACTGAGGCTGCGTATGCAACCACCGGAAAGGGGAGAGGGAGAACTCAAGGAAAGAGAAACCAAGGGGAA